>PVIA01002860.1:109314-191137 GCA_004024845.1 Tonatia bakeri | reverse complement strand
AGGGAGGGAAGAAGAGAGAGGGGGGCGGGTATGTGAAGACAGAGGCCTCAGAAGATGAAAACAATGTAAGACTAAAGGTAGAGGTGGAAACAGCTGAGTGAGCTTTTGAACCTGAGCTGTCATCTACCTTTATTATCCATGAATATAATTCTATATACAGTAGCTCTGTATATAGATCTAGGAAGCTGAGGGAAAAGGCAGCTCTCTCTCCAGCATCTGCTATGCGGTATGTTGGTGGCTGCACCACAGTGAGGAAGGATAGAGGCTTATGGGTCTCCGTCTACAGGCAGTCAAGGCTAGAAGAGGCCCAGAACTGGGGATCAGACAGGGAAAGATATTCACAGAATAGAAGCTGACTTAGCCAATTGTAAATCCCCTAAAAATTCAAAGACACCTTTGAAGCGACTTCTGGATGTTCTATGCTATCATGTGCCATATGAAGGCTGAACCATTTATATTTTAGTTCTAAAAGATTGATGGACCACAGAAAAATTTATGAACAAATATAACAATGTACATACTGGCAAAATCAAGCAGATAACCGTATTAGTTATGCTGGCTTTGTATTTAATTTTTTTAGAACAATTGTTAAAGACATGAAAAATTTTTCTCTCCTGTTTCCCAGTGGTAAATTCTTTCTTAAAATTAGAAGATATTATTCTTATATGTTGGATGTACATGGGATGTATTGTTTGGTGTGGTTTAAAAGTTTATATTAATAATATACTGTATATTATCTATCATAATTTAATTTTTCAGCCTATATTACCTTTGATATTTCTCTGTTTTGATACCCGAGGTCATTTTAACTGTTATATGATAGTTAATAGTTTGAATAAACCATAGTTACCCATTTTTCTGTTGCAGGAGATTTAAGTTGTTTCCACTTTTGTGCTATTACAAACAGCATAGCATTGAGCATCTTTGTGTTCATCTCTCTGGGCACGTGTGTGGGGATTTTTCTAGGAAAACCTCTACAATAGAATTGCTTGCTTAAAGAATATCTTATACTGGATTCCCTAAACAAATCAGAGCCTGAGGTAAGGTTTAAGTGGTAATTTTTTATGAGGAAGCAGGGAATGAAGCAGGGAAGGATGAGAAGCAAATTCAAGGTTTGTGTAAATGTCACTGCTTTGTAACAAGCCAAGGAGAGGTACAGCTGATGGCCAGTCAGGTGGACCCACATGGTCACGTGGGATATCTTTAGATGGGACACTCCACTGGACAAGGACAAGTGGACCTGAATCCCTTGTCTCATTTCTCATCTCTCACTTGTGGACAAAGCTGATTCCAAAGGGAATAAATCACGCTGCGTTTTTAGGTTCTATCCCCTGACTTCTTCAACAGCTGATTCTTAGCCGTGAGGACACATTCATCGACTCTGAAACATTCTGTACCATTTATTGTATGAATACTGCTTGTCTTTCATCCTTTCTGTTATTTCTATCTGAGACTCCTTTTATTTTATTTTAAAAATTTACCCCAGCTACACTGAGGTATAATCGACAAATAGAGTTGTACATATTTAAAGCATATAAAATCATGATTTCACACATGCATGCAATGTAAAATGATCACCACAATCAAGTGAATGAACACATTGCCACCTCACATAGTTACTTTTTTTGGTGGTCAAAATGCTTAAGGTCTACTCTTTTAGCAAATCCAGTTATTCCATACAGTGTTATTAACGTTGTTACCATGTTGTGCATTAAACTACCCAGAACTTAGGACTTCTGTATTGTATTTAAAAAAAATAGTAAATTTGACCTTCTTGGTACTACCCCCAGTGACTCCTAAATTATTATCATTTTTTATGTTTTTAAAAATCTCTCTGTCTCCATTCTCTATGATCTAATTTCCTAAATTAGACATCCTCATGTCTAATTTCTAGTTCAATAATTTTCCATTCAGCTGCCTATAATGTGATCTTCAAACTATACATTGAATTTTTAATTTTAATAAGTGGATTTTTCAATCAAGAAGTTGTTTTTAAAGACCCTGTTTATAGAGTCTTATATTTTATGCTTTCAATTTCTTTATTATTTATTGAATATTTAAAAAATGTATTTTATAGATTTTATCATATCTATTACCTAAAGTTTAGTTTTGGTTCCCTTTTTGACTCCCACTTATGGTGGATTTAACTTCTTCATGGTTCATTAATTTGGATTATAAGTTCCAAATGAGATATAACAATATAACATTCTTGTCCTGGCTGGTGTGGCTCGGTGGATTGAGTGCTGGCCTGTGAACTGAAAGGTCGCTGGTTCAATTCCCAGTCAGGATGCATGCCTGGGTTGCAGGCCAGGTCCCTGGCTGGGGATGTACGAGAGGCAGTCAACTGATATTTCCCTCTCACATTGATGTTTCTTCCCCTCTTTCTCCTCCTTTCTCTTCTCTCTGAAAATAAATAAATAAATCTTAAAAAATATATATATAACATTCTGGAGATGTTTATGAGGGCTGAGTAGGGGACATCAGTTCTAGAGAAGTTGACCTTTGGTTCTTACAATTATCTCAGGGTTATCATCATCCTAAGATTAATTTTAGGTAAGTTTTTTGGCTTTGGGGTTTATAGATCATAGGAAGTCTCAATCAGTAATGGAGACCTACATGGATGTCCAAGACACACACACCCATATTCATATATGCTCACACATACATATTTATATGTATGCAGACATATTTTCTTACAATCTTCTCTGGATTTAGAAATGAGAAAATCTTGCTAAAATTACATATGAATTATAGGACAAATGGGTTCTGAATATATAAGGGTTTCTATGATAAGTGAAATTTATGAGATAAAGATATATATATATACACACTATCTTTTGAGTAATTAATAAATTTCACTCTATATGCTGAAATATATATTTGTTTACTTAAAGCTTTCAGTAATTTTATAAGAAGGTTATTATTATGTTTTCCATCTTAAAGACAAGTAAATAAAGGAGAAATGGTACATCAGGCTAATTTACTCAAATGTCACCTTTTATTGAGGACTTCCATTGCCACTGTTTCTCTTCTGGCAATAACTCTCCTACTTCCTAATTAATTAATTTTTTTCTGTACAACTTCTCATACTCTAGTACACTATAGTACACTCATTTCCTTTATTACTTTTTCTCCCCTGCACCCTGCCCTCCAACTCCTCAAGAATATAAGTAAGTTACATTAATATAGGTACTGTTTTCTGGTCCATGTGTTTAATGTTAATTTCTATTACCTAAGTATTGCCTGACATAATGGGTACTCAACAAATATTTGAATAAATGAATGACTCACACGAGAGGCTCTCATTCCAGTTCTGAGCTTTAATTTATGAATCAATGACAACTGTTTTGCCCTTAGTTCCTTCAAGGCCTTTAAAAAAATGGTGTTTTTTTTTTTAAGTTAGTAATATCCCATGTAGATGAGGCTGCCAAGTATATTAATTCCAACACTGTGAGGTTTAGGTATTTATGTACATGTCTGCAAAAGCAGGCACTTATTAATAAATAATGCTTGACCTTCAGCAAAATAAAGGCTTTATAAAAGCCTTTGGAAGTCTGAAAAGCACCAAATGTAAGATGTTTCTATTATTCTGTTGCTATATGGTGGTAGTCAGTTAGACTTTTATTGATTCAGGGCACTCATGGCCAGCTGAGAGCATAAAAATAAACTTCCTGTTGCTTCCTGACTGCTTCCTGATGCACTGAGCAGAAGGATTCATCTTAATTTGGCCTCACTCTGGCCTTATATCTGCTTCTCAAATAGTACCTATACAAGGAGAGACAGAGACAGAAATACAGAAAGAAAACACACCAGAAAGGTAGAAATAGGACAGAAATGGGGAGGCCAAGAAGCAAATGTAGAGAGGGACAAAGAGGGGTGTGTGTGTGTGTGTGTGTGTGTGTGTGTATGGGGACAGAGCAAGAGAAAAAGGGTAAGAAAGGTCAGCAAAAAGTTTGGAAGAAGGAAGAAAAGTAGAGGGGAAAATACTAAAATACAGAGGAGGGTTCTGTGAATAAAAGTGAAAAGATGTGTACATGTGGAACTTGATCTCTAAAGGTAACTCTAAAAAGAAGTCTCCTAATTGTCTTGCCAAGTCTGTTTCACTGAGTGTGAATTGCCTGTCCTTGGAGATGACCTTGTTCGACAACACTGTGTCTAATTCCAGGTAGCTTCATGAGCCTATTTATTCACTGACTGACTGAATTAATGGCAACAGAAATTTAGATGTCTACATTTTGAAATGATTCCTTTAGAGCCATACATTATGTCCAACAGTTTTCTTATTAACTATCAAAAAGCAGGGCAGGACTTGCAGGATGACCATGACCCACAGTTGTAGGGCAAAGGGTAGGGCTTATGGCAGGAGAGACATGACTGAATCTAAATCAAACCCATTGTGGTATGGGTTTAGAGTTAGCTCCTACTCAGGACAAAATCTGAGGCTTTAAAGAAATTTGAACAGTAATATAAAAGAGGTAGAAATTAAAAAGAGAAGTTGAGAATTAAATAATCCTCAAACATTATATAAACTTTTGGATTTTTAATCTACGTGGACCTTTAGCAAGTGGTTTAATTCACATTACAGATATTCTCAGAAATGGTACAAGACACAGTTTACATAATATGATCTTAAGGAAGCTCAGTGACAGAGAATGGAAGAGATTTAGAGGTAATTTTTCTGAGGTGTGGTGTGTAGTTGATGGCGGAACTGAAACTATGGCATGAGCGCCCTGACTTTTGACTCTGTATTTCCTTTTCCATAAGTGTGTGTTGTCTGTATGTCGCAGGAAAGTATAAAGCTTCCATTACAGAACCATTTCTGAGTCAAACACCCAGCACCATGAACTCAGAGAATTGGTTCCCAGAGTATCCAAAAATAATTCCTTGTTGTATTTAAACTAGTTATAAATTTATAACTCAAAATTTGTCATGACCAGGCTCTTCACACAGCAGGAGGTCTCCATTCCTGGATATATCTGCTGTTTTGTCACTTGGTCTTGTTGCTTTGGGTTTCTTCATTTATAATTTACTTCTCCCATGTTGCCACCTGGAAAATTACTTGGAGACTATGATAATGAAATACTTTTGAGTAATAGGTTTCAATCAGCTTCCAGGGCTTTAGGAAGTGTTTCTCAAGGATTTTGAGATCTCCTACTGAAAAACAATTTAAAAGGAGAATAGTCTAATTTCATTTCGTTTTCCTTGCTCAGAAACAAACATTATCATTATTAAATATACACCTTCCATCTTTCATAAACACAATATCAGCCAACTGACATATAAATGAATAAATGTATAAACAAATACAAAGAAAGATTTTTGTAATCACTTGTTCTTATTCACCATGGAAAGGGACAATAAAAACACGAATACTTATCTTTAGTACTTTGTTTCTTAAGTTGCCTAAGGCTGTTTATTAAATACAACCATACAGGGTTTGTCCGGGAAAAGTCCAGCCATTGTTTATATAATGAGAATGGTTTGTGTGTCGTTGATGTAACCTGGAAGCCAAGGAGAGTGGACTGGAATGCGCATGTGTGAACAATAATGACTTCACTGTACCAGTCAGTTGTGGGGGGCAATAGATGCCATTGAGTGAGTATGTGTTCTGTGTGGCTATCACATTAAAAATGACTGAGCGAGTAGAGCAATGAATCTGTATCAAATTTTGCTTTAAGCTTGAACATTCCTCCATGGAAACCATCCAGATGATTCAGAAGGCCACAGTTATGGGCAACTGATGACTGGCAGCTTCATCACAACAACATGCCCATTCATGAATCACATCTCATGCAGAGGTTTTTGGAAACATCAAATCACCCAGGTGGCTCAGCCTCCCTACAGCCCAGATTTGGTGCCCAGTGACTTCTGGCTTTTCCCCCAAACTAAAATCACCTTTGAAAGGGAAGAGATTTCAGACCATTGATGAGATTCAGGAATTATGACTGGGCACCTGATGGTGACTGAGAGAACTGTGTGAGGTCCCAAGGTACCTACTTTGAATGGGACTGGGGTGTTATTGTCCTGTGTACAATGTTTCTTGTATCTTCTTCAATAAATGTCTCTAATTTTCATAGCACATGGCCGGAATCTTTCTGGACAGACCTTGTATGCTATTTAAGCTATGCTTCAGGAACTGAAAAATCCATCTCACGTATACTTTTGTTAATTTTGGAAGATATGCTTCCTTCAGACCCCCCCTTGGAGCCTATATCAAAGGAGGTGAATATGATTGGTGACACTACCATTTCTCTCTATCATATACATTCTCTGGGTCTCTATGTTGATTATGGACTTGAAAATGGAACACTAGAGTGAAGAGTCATCTGTGTGAAAGAAATTTTTGAAAATTCAGCGTGAGTACAGACCAATACTGACTTTATCTGGCACCACATATATCTGCTTGTGTGGCTCCCTGATGCTATTGACACTAAGTGGATAAGGCTGCAGAATTGGGGTATAAGAGGGCAGTGAGGGAAGGTGAGATGCTCTCTACATAAAAAATCTCAGATATGTCATTTTATTTAAAGGCCCTGGTTGCAACTGCAATGGGCATCGATATTTTAATTTTAATTAGAAATTAACCTTAAGAATGAAATGAAGTGATGTAAATAAATTCAGCTGTGTCTAACACAGATAAACCACACATTCTCTTCTTGTACCTTTGTCCAAAGCTCCATATTGTTTTTTTAGAACATCTTTTCTTTTCAAGACAAAGTCTCAATCATACACAGACACCAAGTGGGGTATAGACCAGGTAATTTGCCCCCTTACCCCTCCGTCATGCTCAGAGATGGTACCAGCTGTGGCTTCTTAAATTCTGAAGTGATGTTTAATTGATGTTTCTAGTGTTGTGGAAAATGAACAGAGGTTCATGAACAGAGGTGGTATTTTCATCGTCACACAGAAATCTTGGGTTTAGAAAACACTTCTGACCTAACACAAATGTTCTTAATCCTGATAAAAGACTATTATTTGCTAAAATCCAACATATTTCTTATGGCTTTGTTTGTATACAGCAGGCAGAATAAGATGAAAATCACTAAGTTATTAGAATTTAACCTCATACCATTTCTTGGCAAGGCACTGACCAGCATATAGTTTCCCTTTTCCGTCACATCTGCGGCCACTTCCTTGACACATCTGGCCTTGTATTCTTCCTCATATTCTCTCCTCCACAGGGAGAGCACAGACCTCATGTCCAGAGGCTTAGTGTTCGGGCCATGCTTGGTACTCCTTAAAAATGGAGACACTCATTTGTGCTAAGATTGAAATACCTGATGTCTGGGCTCTATTTCTTATTTATGGCCCCTGTTTCTGAAATATGTATAGAGAAGTAAATTTTATGATCAAAGACTTGCAAAGGATATTTAATAAAATGTCCATGAATAGAGAATACATGTTGGGAAGTAACTAACCATAGCGAGAAGAAGAGATGAACAAAAGTTTGAAATCACAGGGACAAGGGCAGCCTAGTCAGTGGGTAGGAATGTTATTTGTAGAATCTTAAGGGGAAGATTTCACTGATGTAAGAAATACCTCCCTTGATCAAAATAAAAAGACTCACATGACAGTTTTAGTCAATATTAGGCAGTAACAGGTGAATTGCCAAAACAGCTGTGGCACATAAACTCTGGGATTCTTCCTTTCCTGGATGTGACTGAAAGAGAAGCATCCCATTTAATATGAAATACTAATGTTCTCAGTCAGCTATTTTCATTTCATCTGATTAAAGAAACTCAGAATGAAGTAAACAGTGAAGAAATTAAATTATTGCCTCAAGCTTTGGAAAAAGGAGGAAGAGAAAGAAGAGTTCTGAGGGTGCTTCCTAATTATTATATATAGGAGAAACATGAGTAACAGTTAAACTCTCTCTGTGGCCTTTGTTAAATTTAAAATAATATAAGGACAAATGTAAAATATAATTTTATTTATCAATTTTTTTACATATAAACTTTCAGTATAAAAACATGTTCAGGCCTTCAAAAGTACTTTTCATTTTCAAAAACAAATCCAAACTTATTGGCCTTTTTGTTTAAAATGATGGGAATTTATCTGGGTGAGCAAATGGTCCCATCAAACCACTATTCTTAAATCTCCTTTAATATCTCTTATGTGTTCTATGAAGGCAGAACTTGCCAGCAATAGAGATGCTGCTATAAAGAAATTATATTTAAATAGTATTAAAATGTAGTTTTGGGTGGTTGAAGTGACCAATTTTCTTTTTTGGCCTGGACAAACTTGGGAAAAATATCTTGTTTGAGATCTCAGCAATTCTGACATTAAATAAGAGTGAAGAAGGTGAATGGTACTAGGCTTTGTCAATGTGCCTCTCTGGTCACACATTCAATGTGGTAAACTTATATGAAGTTTTTTTTTCAAAGTTGCTACTCTACCAGCCTCCATAGCTCAGGACTTGAGGTGGATGAACATCTCAGAAATCCTTTGCTATCATTCAGTAGTATGCTGATGATTTCATTGAAAAAGCAAGGAAAGAGATGTTAGGTTTGTGTTACTTGGGCCACACTGGAATTAGATGTCATCAATATTTTTATTTTATCGACAGTGTGGCTCAATTTAAAAGCAAACCATGTAGTACCAACATGTGGGCATTCACCAGTAGCTTTGTAGTGTTGACCAGGTGGAGACCAGCCTTTTGTACATAGATTCACTTCTCACTTCACAAATGTAAGGTTGAGAGGAAACCTTAGATTCAGTTCTCACCACGGCTGGTAAGTAGCATGGCTGGCATTGGACTGCAGCACCAGAAGCCATTTTGCCGTGTTCTCCATGCAAGAAGGTCTACCACTGGTGAAGATGAAAAGCATTGCATCTTCCAAGTGCAGCACTTTGTAACAGATAGTTCATTGGAAGTCCAGTGATTCCTATCCATTACCAGTGATACCCAACCATTACTAGGACATTGGTTTTGTTATACTGTCCCCAAATGTTATTTTGTTCAAAACCCCAAGTTTAACAGAAGAGTAGTCATCTGCCCATACAGTGGATGTAGATAAACTTTTTTTTTTCATTTGGAAAGTTGGTTTTTTCTGATGCCTGTGTAGCAGCTGTTTCAACTTGTCCTTGAAGACGCTGGTTGTGAGTGTGTAGAGGAT
The DNA here is from genome assembly GCA_004024845.1 of Tonatia bakeri. Classification (NCBI taxonomy): domain Eukaryota; kingdom Metazoa; phylum Chordata; class Mammalia; order Chiroptera; family Phyllostomidae; genus Tonatia; species Tonatia bakeri. Next base: position 182,021 of record PVIA01002860.1, on the reverse strand, counting down.
TGGGTTCAAGGCGCTGTTCACTGGCAGGAAAAAAATGACTACCCAGGAAATGATTGTGTCTGGGAAAAGAAACAAAGTGTGAAAAACATGTTTTCATAATATTTTCATAACATTTTGTAGTGCATGCTATTTTTGAGTGGGCTGCCTCATTCACTTATGTTTTCTCTCACTGTGTTGAAAATCTCTTTGCTGGAAGAGTGTAGGAGCCATAAATGTGAGGTTCTATCATTTAACTTTTCTGAATTTTAATAACTACTTTGTAGGCTGTTGTGAAGCTAAATGAGAAGAAATATGTAAAGACACTTCATAAATTATAAATTGATGTATAATATGGTTTTCTTGCCTTTCTTCATAGAAACACAAGAAATGGAGGAAATAAATGCTTAATCAGTAGAACAGTGTTCAGGAAACTTCTGGTCCAGGGTCAGATGGACTGTGGTCTTAATTTCAGTTCTGGAGGGCTTATTGCCTTCATGTTTTAGCCATTCTATTCAGAAGGGATTCTGATAATTTGAAGAACAAAAACCAGTACACTTCCAAACTTAATGCATTCCTTCTGTGTGAAGCTTTACAAATTCTAGTAGAATATACTGGGAAAAAATGCCACAAAAGGTTCTTTGTGAGGAGAAACTTTGGATTAGCTGACCATCTTTAGTTGAAAAAACATTTATTTGCCCTGGCTGGGTAGTTCAGTTCGTTAGGGCATCGTTCCTGTACCTCAAGTTTTGGGGTTCAATACTCAGTCAGGGCACATACAGGAAACAGCCAGTGAGTGCATAAATAAGTGGAACAACAAACTGGTGTTCCTCCTCACTTCTCTGTCTCTCTCTTGCTCTCTCTTCTCTCAAGTCAATGAATAAAAAGTTTTTTAAGAAAAAGCATTTATGTAATAATACGTTAGAAATACTGTGGAAAGATAATAAGGCATAGTCTGTACTCATGGACACATTAAAAACTAATGCTGACATGAGACAGTTCATCTGAGATCAGTAAGTGAACCGCAAACAAAACTGAATGAATATTTCATCAGTGCAGTTGGATGAGAATGGGTTGGGAGAGGTGTGGAATGGTATCATGGAAGAAGGAACGCTTGGCTTAAACCTTGGAGGATGAAAAGGGGGTTTCATAGGCTAGAAACTTACAGGTTGAAAGTATAATCCAGGTGGAGGGAACAGTTTCAGCAAATGCAAGACTTAAAAAAAGTTCAGAAAAGAAAACCCACTAATTCTAATAGGCCTGGATCACAGAATATATGAAGGTGGAGCAGGAGGAATAAAAAACATTTTTAGTTGAATTTTTGTGGTGACATTTGTTAATAAAATTATATAGGTCTTAGGTGTTCAATGTATAATACATTATCTGTATATTGCATTGTGTGTTCACCACGCCAAGTCAAGCCATTGGTCTTACTATACATCCAGCACTGGGACTTTATTCCATGAGCAATGGAAGCTAAAAGACACTTCAGTTCTGTTGAATTTGAAATGTTAGGACATAGCAATTGAAATGTTTGGAAAGTTGTGGTATACTGAAGACTGTTCACCAAAGTCCCCATCTGTCATCAGTAATTAACCCTGCTTTCCACATAACAACTGACATTCCCTGAGTGATCTCACATATTCTTATGGCTTTGCTCTTGCCACCAGCAAAGCTCCCAAGTTGTCAGCTCTTATCTTCGCTTCTACATCTCCCCTGGCTGGAGGGGCATCTATGTCTTGCTGTTAGATGAACTCGACTAATAGGTTGAGGGGATTCTGTGCATGGCAAGCAGACAAGTTCTCTCAAAACTCTGTGCACAAACCAGAGGAACATAGGTGTTACTTGTACAGTCATCACTGTTTTATGAGGGCTTCCCATGCTTTCTTTCCTGGATAAACTCCCCAGGTAGATTTGCAGAAGGCTGAAACAATGAATCAAATATGATCTCCAAACTGTTTCAGAGAGTCAGGCTAAAGCTCTGGGTGGCCCCTAGATGGGTAAGACTTCTAGGTCTCAGAAAAGGCTTCAAGTACAATCTTAACTAATGACAAGTTATTTTCTGTGATTCAAGTAGGAGAGTGAGCAGGGACCCTGGCCTCTTGGATGAGGCACTTTCCAGGGAGCATCTAATGGTCTGAAGAGCCCAGTGTGAGGATCATTTGGCCAGGACCATGACACATGGTTCTTAGTCAGGTACATGTGCCTAGGAATAACAGAGGCCTTTTCCAAAACACCCCTGTAGAGACCTCAACCCCCATGGGCTAAATTCAGAAGCCTGAGGAAGAACCTGGTCATGAATATTTTGATTTTTCATGTGTACTCTTGGTTAAGGACATTTATCTTGCTTAGGTAGAGGCAAGACATAAGACTTTTTCCTCTTACTCTTGTTTTTTAGTATTCTTGTTTAGATCACACCACTGCCCAGTTGCTGTGTTAGAATACTGAGTATAAAACACTGAGGGAACTAATAACTGTTTATATTGAAGTTGTAGGTATTTATGGGGAATTTTCACATGTCAATGGGGATTAAAAAACTGTGGTTCATTTACATAATGGAATACTACACAGCAGAAAGAAAGAAGGAGCTCCTACCCTTTGCAACAGCATGGATGGAACTGGAAAGCATTATGCTAAGTGAAATAAGCCAGGCAGTGAAAGACAAATACCATATAATCTCACTTATAAGAGGAATCTAATGAACAAAATAAACTAATGAGCAAAATAGAACCAGAGACATGGAAACAGGGAACAGACTGACAGAGCCAGAGGGGAGGGGGTGGGAGATAATTGTCAAAAGAAGGGGAACATGTCAAAGAACATGTATAAATGACCCATGGACATGGACAATGGTCATGGGCTGTGGGAGCAAGGGGTGGGCTGGGCCGAGAGGGCAAAGGGGGAAACATTGGGACAACTGTAATAGAATAGCAATAAAAAAAAAGAGAGAGAAGGAACTGCATGCTTGGGAATAAGAGAAGGGACAGACCTGGTATTTCCACTTGGAAGAGGGAAAGAATTTTAATTACAAACACGGGAATCCAGCAGATGGCATCAGAGAACACGATGAAAAAGAAACGATTTGCAACAGCCACCTCTCTTCCAATGCGATGCCTCACTTTTGTAGTCCGCAAGGCTGTTTTTTTAATGGAACAGAACATAATACCGTAGGAAAAGACAATGATGAGGAAAGCCAGCAAGTTCACACCTGTTGGAAAAATCACAGCTTTTAACATCTCGAGAGCACACGTCAGCAGTGAAAATACTGTTACTGAGATGTCTAACATGGTGCCTCTTATCCTGAACCTCCAAGAAGCACTCTTTTGTATCAGCTCAGTACTATGCAGCCAAACCCTGAGTTCAAGGGTATAAGCTTGAATAAGCTGAAGGAATGAGGTTTGCCAGAGCAGAATGAATACTAGACGTGTGAAATTCATATTTGGGTATCATGAGGTAAATTTTAGTTTTTTAAAGCAGGAAAAAGAACTACTTTTGTTTTTATCTCTCTGTGAATTCAAAGCCTTAAGGGATTATTGTAGTCATATGTACATCTTAAAAAATAAGTATGACCTTATTTCTTTATATTATAAAAATAAATAAGATAACCTTGGAATATCAAGAAGATAATAGCTTCAGAAACATTATTCTTCATTTTTTGGAATTAAATAAAAATAATACATGGAACAAAAGTATACTTTGGGGTTTTTTTAGATTGCTTATAGTCATTTAAACTAAAATTCAAAACCTTGTAGAATTGTTTTTAAAAAAAAGAAGCAAGAAAAAAATTTAAAATTTAACTATATGAATTACTCTTTTAGAGTTAAATATATTCAGAAGGTTCTCACTTAACGTCATCCTGTAATGCTGACTTTTTACTCATTTTGTGATATTCCTGCTATAATAAAAATCCCAAGAGTGATCATATTATACCTTATGATAAACATAAAATTTGCATTTAATATCAAAGTTGCTAAAAATGTTCATTTGACTTAGACTATATGTAAGACTGGTGAAGTCTAGGGGAAAATATTACAAATTCAAGGCATTCTGTTATTTTTACTCAAAACTTTTCATTTTTTATGGAATCTCAATATAAACCCATACAAGATTTTTTGAAAGATTGATTTATATTAGGTCTCTTGTAAAAGTTGAGAATAAAATAAAATGACTGTTAAGAGGATCCTCTGGTACAAATTCTGAAAACAGACTTACAGAAAGAATCAAAGTATATCTTCTGAAGCACCATCAGAATCTGAGATATTAACAGCAGGGGGATCTAGGTGGTGGGTATAGAGAAATTCTGCTATCCTTGAAACTCTTTTCTAAACCTGATTTATTCTAAAATGTAAAAATAATTTTAAAAATTGTATGTTCTTATATTTTTTAAGCAGAGAGTTGGACTCCTCAGAGAGAGAAAAGGAGAGAGAGAGGACTCCTCTGAGAAAGAGAAAGGGAGAGAGAAGCGGGGAAAGAGAGAGTCTTTTTATCTCTCCAGAATAGATGAAGAAAACGAAAAACAAACAAGAGCTAAAAGAACCCTTTTAGCTGACTCTCACACCTTAACTTCTTCCCACACCTTAACTTCTTTTACCCTTCATCTGAGCTTACTCCCTGGCTTTGGGCCTCTAAATCCTCTGTCTTTTCCTGAACGCAACCTCTGCTTCACTTAGCTAATGCTTCCTTTTCCTGTGGGCCTCAGTTTGGATTCATTTCCTTGGGAAGCCTCCCCTGGTTCCCAGACCTGGGGCTCCTAGAACATGCTGTACTCCTCCCTCTTCATGCACTTGTCAGCCTGTGATGTAAGATGTGTCTATTTCTCTTCATCCTGCTTTCTGACTGCAGGTCTAAGAGGAAAATCTGTTGTATCTCCAGTACCTGCAATAGTGCTTGGCCTATGATAAGTGCTTCATAAATTTATGTTGAATTAATGAATGTAACAATGTAATATAAAGTAACATAACATAGTCTGGTGCACATGAGGGAAGCTCTCTATGAAGTGCACCTGTGCTAGGAACTGCATACAATATCTCAGGAAGGACATATCCATTAAAAAATAGCTATAAAATAGGATAGTATGTGAGGAGTATTATTATAATTTGGCACATAGTTTTTTTATTTTTCAGAAGAAGAAGAGAAGGAATGGTGAAGAAAGCTGGAGACAGTGACTAGGGCCATTTTGTGATGAATTTTCAGTGACTAATTTAAACTTGACCTTGGTAGTTGCAAGGTGTCATTGAAGGTCTCTGAGCAGAGGAAAGCATAGTTCCTTCAGTCCTCAGGGAGTTTATAACAGTGGTAGGTACCACACAAATAGGAGAGAGGGGCCCAGAAGAAAAAAGACCAGACAGGGCTAATGTAATTCAGGGTTTAGTTAGTAAGGTTTTCAAAGGAAGGTGTTAGCAGTGGGTTGAGAGGCCTGAAGAAATAGAAAGGGGAGGCATATTTGGATAAGAAATATTTGTGAAAAAGAAAAATAGAGCTTGCTGACCAGTTAGATGGGAGAAAAAGATAAGAAGAGGAAATTGAAATGATAATACTTTCATAAAGAGAGGACGAGGGAATGTCCTTAATTTTAAACAAGTGAGATACCTATTAGATGATGAAAAGGGTTTTTAGCCCTAAAGGGCTAAGTTTCTCCTTCATTTGTAACAGAGGGGACATGGTCTTATTTTCTTAAAAAATAGTGGGGATTGAAGAGTTTTATCAAGTGTCCTTACATTGTTAACTTCTGAGAAGAATTTACCAAAGACAATAAACCTTCCTGGGATTTCCACTCAGATAATCTCCTATAAGTGAGTTTTCAGAATTTTATATTATTATTTATTTAATCATATCTAGACTGTAAAAAAAATAAGTTCAAGTAACTTGGTAGTGTGAGAGGACAACTAAATGATCTAGAATTCCTCTAGCTCATAGTCACTATGTGTAAATATGAAATCAAAGGTCTGACATATAGTAAATCATGAAATATTGACATTATGCTTTTTTATGCTAAATCTCTAAAATGAAAAGTTTAATAAAATTCTGTAAATACACAGCAAGAACTGTTTTTAAAAATAGACACAGACTTATCTATATTTGTTTACTTTCTGAGATGAATAAAAATGCCTTTGCCAAAATTTATGGTATTTCCATTAAGATTACATTTGTCCAGAAAATAAAAAATATAATTTACCTAGGAAAATTCCAAGAGAATAGCCTTCACTTCCAATATCTTCGGTTTGGTCATAATAAAGTGGAAAACATACTCCATTTTTTCCATAAAAGTTTCCAAAATAATCCTTGTTTGAAAATGGAATCACAGCTATTACAAATCCCACAATCCAGATGCCAATGAGGATGACAAAGGTCTGCTGTTTTCCAGGACGAATGTTACTGAAGGGAAAGACAATGACTAGGAACTTCTCCAAAGTCAAGTATGTCAGCAGCAGGACAGAGACTTCAGTGGACAGCATGGCCAGAACTCCCATGAGGCGGCACTGGAAACTCTCCATCCATAGCAATGCATACTTCTGGTACTGCCCACGATATTTTATATCAAAAAAGCCAATGAAGAACAAGTAAACACCCATAAGACAGTCTGCACCTATTAAGGAATGGATATAGGGTATGTTAGTAATTCCCAGCATTTGTTTTTGTTTTCTGATTAGGCCTATTTCCTTATCCTATATTAAGTGAACTAATATAAACACAGTACTACAGCAGTACTTGGAAGACAAAGGACTTGAAGAATGCACTATTTCCAAGTACCGCACTGCATCTGAGTTTTATAATTTAAGGAAAAAAGTTTGGGGGGGTGATTAGAGGTGGCTTGATTTTAAACAGCAAACAAGTATTACTTACATATTTAATGAAAAGAATAATTTTCTGGGCTTGAGTAGCATAGGTGTTACTGTAATTGAGGGTTAAACAAAGTTTAATTTTATAACTCACAACCTGTCCTCTGGAATCCATCCCTTGACTCTTTGGCTCCCTGTTACCCCATTTCCAAGACACCCCCAAGGGTGGGTACTAGATTCCTGAAAACTCATACAATTTACAACAGAGCAATCATAGATAATAGCACCATCATACTGTTTTAAAATGTTGCCTGACATATACAATTTATATTAAATGCCATTGATTGAAGGCCAGCATATATCTAGTTTATAGCTCACAGAATATATCCTAGATCTGTATAGATAGGAAACATACTTACAACAAAGGATTTTGATGGACATAGCGTGAGTCATGTTTTCAGATTTAATGAAAGATCTCATGCCAATGACAAAAAGATTTCCAAAGCAGGTTATGAAAGCTATAACCCAGACACATATTCTGAGGATATTGTTAGCCAAGAGGTCCTCAAATGAAGAAATGCCGTCAGTCAAGGGCATACATATTCGGACATGGGGAGCATAGGAGCAGTATCGAAAGTTTTTGAAATAACTAAAGTCAAAGGGAAAAAACAGAGTCACTTTACAGCAATGACACAGAAACCACAGCTGCAATCCCATCAGGGCTGCAGCTCTCTTAGGCATGCAACTTCACTAGGTCTGCTTGTTTTTGTTTAACAAACATTATGTAATTTAGGAGTTCTTCATGAAATATGTTACTCTAGGCAGGGTGCTTCTTTCAAAAATAAACCTGAAGAACATAGAAATGTGTGGCTTTTCTGAAGTGAGTCAGGGGAGGACATGAGAATGCAAAGTCCCCATCATGTGGAATTATTCTGTAGGGTGCTGTAAAAAGTACATTGTCTTTGTTAAGTTGATCTTGAGCAAACATTCAGGGGCTTGAATTTGGGAGGCAAAGGACCTATGGTAGCTCACTGAAAACATTCCTGTCTTGTACATAGTTTTAAGTATACTCACTTAAGCTTGCCTCATTATCCATGGCAGGAAAAAAGCATTTTTGAGACTAGAAAAACTCAGACTCACTGAAGCCAGGAGGAAAAGCAGCTGCCTGAAACACAATTTCTTCCCAGAGACCAGAGAGATTTTATTTCTATTTATGACCCAGGTATGTGGAATGGTCCAGCATTTGAGTTGGGGAGGTTGTCTGGCTTATTGCCATTTCTCAGACCTGTGTGTTTAGGATTTTCTCCCATAAGACTTTCTCTGTTTTTGTATTTTTACCACCTCTTTTAGTTCATTTCTGTCTTCTAATTCTTTTTATTCCCCTCCCCATCCAGTTGGTAGACCAGTAAGTTTTAAAAAAAGGTTGATTTTGCCACAGTTTCAAGGCCTCCCGACATGGGACCACTGGCTCCCCAGATCTTGCTTACTTCCTGCCTCACTCCACCCAGACACACAGGCCTTCTTCTAATCCTCACACTAGCTAGCTCACCCCTTCCTCAGTATGGTGCTTTTGCTTTTCCCTCTGCCTGGAAGATTCTTCCCTCTTCCCTCTGATACTCAAGGCTTCTCTCTCTCTCCATTAAGGTTTGCTAGAATGTCGCATCATTCTGATTTCTCTGTGAACCATCCGTCAATCCTTTCATCTGGCTGTACTTGTTTTCAGAGCATTTATTAACTATTTGTTTGTTTACATGTTTGCTTTCTGTTTCTGAAAGTCACATGAAAGCTCCATGGGGCAGACACTTCTCTCTCCTGGTCATCCTGTGTACTCAGACTTAGAACAGTGCCTAGCACATGGGAAGTACTCAGCACACACTTCTTAGGATGAGCAAATGAATGATGCATAATTTAGTACTGGGATGTCAAGTAGAAAAATTGGAGGCAATCCTTGGCCTGTACAGCTTACAGTCTAGTTTCCCCATATCATCTACCCAATTAAAGGAACTTGACATATAATTCTCTTGTTTTCCCCTCCTTCCCTGGAGTCTTAAGCACACACTTGACCTCTTGGTTCTTTTAGGAATTATGTCCACTGTCCTCAGGTAGAGCCAGTTGGGCTCTCTCAGTGGTCTGGCCTCTCCTCCCACTGTGACTGTGGCACTGGTTGGCAGATGGAAAGGTTGGGACAATAGAGTGTTTCAGTGAGTGTGAATAGGGAAAATGAAAGAAGAACTAGGCCACTTCGTAGGAACTCAAATTAACATATTTTCTGTTAGTTGTTGGGTCCTCCTTCTGACCTCAAACTAATGTTCTCTATTGAGTTCTAAAGAGGTTGAATTTCTCTATTCTAAGACCTCACATTCTGCCTACGACAAGGGAATGAGATCCTCCTTCAATATTTATCTACTGGTGCCATGGAGAGAAAAATTGTGAAAACCACAGGAGCATGCATTGAACACCGGTCCTTTAGTAATTACACCCATGGCACATACACAGACACAATGTTTCCCCAAAGAGCACCTTCACACCAACCATTTCAGCCACTTGCTGCACCCAGCTTGTAAGCTTACTTCGAATTCTCCCTATTGTTGTGGATAACAATGGTTAATTTTTGAAATCATGAATACAGAAATTACACAGTTGATAAAGAAATAATCATGTCATAAACACATATATTAACACAACTTACACAGTGCACTTTAGTCAAATATATTCAAGTGACTTATCAAAAACTACTATAAAGATTAATTACCTCCATTTTGAAGTGCACTTAGTAACAGTAACAACACCTGGAATTTATATAAGCACCTTTCTTCCTAAGGGCTCAAATCTTAGAACAGCCAATTGCTCATTCATGAGAGGTGAATTAATGTTCCCAGGTCTCCTGAGTACCATTGAGCCAATGACTTCATCTTGTGTAATGTGTGGCATTTTGGTACCCTGATCTCTTATTGGGCCTCAATTGGATAAACAGCGTATTTCCAGAGAGAAGTGTCATTCATGTCGGCACATCAAATATTGAATTCTATTTGAACAGGGACCAAAGGTGACAAAATTAAAAAGTTCTCAATAAAAAGAGTTTTCTTGCACAAAAACACATTGCAGTGACACACAAGATAGTCTGCACTAGAATATCTGCAACATTCCATCATGCAGTCTTCTCTGTTCTTTTGTACATACATACATGTGAGAAAGATTCCTCATGGGCTGAAACATGTGTGTGTTTATATTTGGAATCTCTATCCTTTCCAGGTCTCTGGAAAACAGGAACAACAAGTTTCATGTTTTTAGGGTTTCACTTTTTAGTAATTGCATTCTTTGTCACTTTGTAGATATCACCCTTCAAAACCTTATGTTACCAATTTAAAGTAGGATGAGAATTTTACAGCAAGCTATCTTAGAAAATTGCCATTTCTCTTTATGCCTCCTGTACATTGGAGCTCTTTTGTCACTTCCTATGCAGAATTATATTACTAATACAGCACTGTCATTCATTTCTTTGGCTTAAAACAGCAGTGGTGATTCATGCAATTATGAACTTGGCTCAATAGTCTGATTTTAGAAACCATAGCATGTGAGTTAGAAGGTTTCTGACAGGAGCTGCTAACCAGAGAGCATCACTAAGTGAGTTTGTGAGAATCTGAATTTTAATACAGTCATTTTTTCTGGCTTATGTATCTTTAAGGGGAACACCAAGGAATCAAAGAAGAGCCCCAATCCAGGACAATTGTTTTCTAAGACAACCATGGAAAGCATGATTTTTTCATTCTTCCAGTCCCAGAAGCTGTCCTTGGAGGGCTCCAGTGGTAACCTGTTTCTCCACATGCTTCTTCAAATATGGGTTCTTTGGAGACCTCTTTAGGGTGGCATGAATTAAGGGAGTCTAACAGTTCTCAGAAACCATGGATGCAGAGAGGGCAATCTAAAATGACAGTGGCCTTTTTCACTTTTAAGGTTTACTGTGAAAAGGTGTTTGATTCTCACTCCCTGTCTTTTTGTCTAACCTGAATAAGGATTTCTCAACATGGTCCTGAGTTTTCCTGTGCCCAGTGAGTCCTTCACAGAGAAACCACCTTGCTTTTTGGTTATCAGGAACAAAGCTCACAGGAGAGACACTGCTACTGAGTCCTCAAAGGGACGCTCCTGCAGGAAATGCTGGAGTCCTTTTAAAAGGGTTTCCCCTCCTTTTTCTTTTGCTATCTAGCTTTCTCCTGGATTTATTATAAATTTAGCTTTTTGTGGATTGTGTGATTATTTGACTAACAGCCTATAGTTTCCAAAAGAGCAGAAGTCACTATATCCTGAGTGTCTAAGACAGTGAGTGCTATGAATAAGTTGGTGGCCAATAAATGTGAAATAAATATGTAAATGAATCTTTAGAGAAAAATACATGAGACAACAGAGAAAGAAATTTAGAAAGAAAAGTTTGAAGTAAATAGTTATGACTTTGACTTTTCAGAAAGGTATGACATGGTAACTTGATATTTTGTCTCTCAGAATTTAGTATGTGGTGAGTGAAGGAAAGAGTTATTTTATCAACACTTTGTCTATTCATATGTTTAAAAACAATGTATTATTTATATTTTTTGGTTTTTAATATTCTAGCTTTTTGAGAGCAACAACTGAGTCCTTTACAACAGTAGATGCTAACTAACAGCTGTTGAGAGAGAACTTACATCTTGCATTTATTTTCAATAGAAAGCTATGTAGCAAGAATAAAAAGTGACATTAAGTCTTAGTCTTTGGAATTAAATTAAAAAAGACTTTAGGCTGAGACTGGGTGATATAGTATGCCTTCTGTGTAAAAACAAAGGATAACTGCCAGGGCTGTTGACACCATTTGCAGCCTAATATAGTTGAAATTTTAAACTACTAAACAAAATTAATTGTCTGAATAGCCATCTTATGGGATAATATTTTCCTGCACTGATTAAAAAGTAACAGGCATGCTCTGTAGACTGAAAGCAAGTTGATTACCATAGGAAAAGGAAAGGGAAGAAGCAGGAAGTCTTCCACAATTTGTTCTTCACCAAAGTTTCAGTAACAAAACAGTTGCAAATTTAATTCTATGTGAATACTGTAAGATGAGATTTTCCCACATGAATCAGGTATATTTCTAAGTAAAGTACATCCACGAAAATAATAATCAACATTCTGTCATATTTCACTTACAGAGACTGAAGTTGTTTAAGGCTTTCAAACTGGTTCTTGTGGAGATACAAGAGAGGGTTGGATGACAGATTCCTTTGGTACCATTAGTGAGAAGGAAGGAAGCGTCAGGATGTTATTACTTTGGAAGCTTAAGATGCTGGCATTTAAATCTGATGACAGTGGTAAGAAGAACTTACAGTTTTTGTAGAAGTTTCAGGTCTTTAAAAATGTGGACTGGTAGCTCCTTTATCAGATTGCTAGATAGGTCCCTGTTGGTGACAGTGAAAATCCAAAGCAATTACATTGGAAATAAATGACATGGTGATTACTCCTCACAAGTTTCATCATCCATTTAACATAATAGAAGATATGATTCACCTTAACCAACGAGATAACTTGTTAGACAACCAAGCCATGTGAGTTGGCCAAATGGACACGTTTTCCATCACTTTCAGACATGTGACATTTTGTTCTCGCAGTTCTTGTCTGTAATTTCCTTTCAGCCCCTTTCCAACACATTCCCAATTTTGTTTTAATATCTACTTTCATTAATTTCCTCTGTTTTAGGTACTCTTTGTACATTTTGACCATTCACTGTTTTGTGTTCCTATTGGTTCATATATGTGATATATTGCTTATTTAACTATATTATAAGATTTCTGTGACTAAGACCTATGCCTTCTATTCATTTTACATTCCAACTAAGATAGCATTGTTGTGTACACTGTCTAGATAATCTTGAACAGGTGAATTCACATATTTTTCATCTATTTTTATATGCTACTTTTTAAAAATAAGAAATTGAGAATTCAGAACTAAATATAACGGGGCTATCTGAGTCAAAAAGATCATAGGAAGTATTTCTGCAGAATGAGGAAAAAAGATTTGTTAGGATCAGCAGGAATCAAGTATCTTTAAGAATCCCAAATGCCCTTCTGATCCTGATGTGAAAATGTTTAAGAATCAAACAAAAGACCTCATTTATGCTTTGGAGCTGCTGATGGATGTGTGGGAGATATAAATATCTAAGATTTAGCTTTTTCTTTAAAAATCTTATAACTTTCCCTGGCTGGGTAGCTCAGCTGGTTAGAGTATTGTCTCAATACACCAAGGTCACGGGTTTGGTCCTGGGCCAGGGCACATACAAGAATCAGCCAATGAATACATAAATAAGTGGAATGACAAATTGGCATTTTTCTCCCTTTCTTTCTCCCTCCTTCTGTCTCTCTAAAAATCAATAAATAAAAAATTTAAAGAAACTTAAAATTAGAGCAAACAGCTCAATTATAAAACAAGGTAAGAATGAAACAAGTAGCATTACAGAAGTACAGGTACAAAGCAGAGGAAAGAGTCCTTGAACTTGGCCTGGGAAATGGGGAAGTGTCTGGACAAAGCTGGAGGATTTTCATAAGTGGGACAAAAGGATAGCAACTTTTCAGTGCAAGGTTAAATTAAACAGGATCTGAAAAACAGATGCTCAGGAGTCAACTCACCTGGAGTCAGCAAGTGATCTAATGTGAGTGGAGGATAGAAAGTATGGGATGGATATGATGGGGCCTGAAAAAGTGCGTGGAGACAAAATGGGAGGGCCATGAGTACTTTCTGAGGCAGTATTTCCAAGAGTAGAGCCCAAGCATCAGAATCAAGGAGGATGCTCATAAAAACAGCACATTCCTGGTGCTGGTCTGGAACTATCACATTGGAAGTTCATGGTGGGGGGTTGGGATAAGGGAGTTGTGCATTTAAAATCAAAGCTGTGATTTTTCTGACATTAACATTTGAGAACTATGTGAAAGACTTGCTAAACAGCATGCAATAGGGGAGTATTAAGCAGGAGAGTGGCATAATATGCTGTGGGTTATGGGATGATGTAAATCTATTAGAATCATGAAAGGCTGATAAGCCAGAGTCAGAGGAGGGTACCAGCAGGATGCTTTAATCCTGGAATAGCTGATGAGGGTTAAAGGCAAGGCACTGACAGGGCTTGTGGTCTGGTAGGACAGGAAGTATAAAGAAAGAAGAAAAGAGAGCTATCTTTGAGTCTAGCTGTGGTGAAGGGTGCTGACACAAGTAAGATGGAGAGTCTAGGGAAAGAAGCTGGCAGTGGGGTAAGGGTTGTTTGTAAATTGTGTTTTTTAATCCTCGCCTGAGGCTATGTTTTTTATTGATTTGAGAGAGAGAGAAACATGGATATGAAACAAAACATCAGTCGGTTGCCTCCTGTATGCGCTTGACCAGAGATTGAACAGGTAACATTTTGGTGTATGGGATGATGCTCCAACCAATTAAGCATTCTGGCCAGGGGTGTAAATTTAGTTTTAACAGATTGCTCTTGTGGGGCCATCATGATGTCCAAGTATAGAGGTCCTGCGAGCTGGAAAATCTGATCTGGTGCTCCAAATGGGAGGAGCATACCTGGGTCAAGCCACAGAAGGAAAGCCTCAGGTGAGCATGGGTCGGTGGAGACCCTGACAACAAAGCAAGATGACAATGATCTTGTACACCTAGAAAGTGTTTTTCAAATTACACCAAAAAAGGAAGAGCAGTCTTATGGGGGGAAAGGACTTCAGTGGCCTCAAGCAAGGGAATTTATTCCTCCCCAGGAGGGGGTTGGTGTCATGAAGGCATAGTAAAATTATTTAACATTTTTATAAACTCAAGAAATATAAATGATTTGTTCAAGTTAGCTTCATTAGCTTCTGAATTTCTTTTGTTTTACTGATGCTATGTGTATTAAAACATGATTATTGATAGTCTTAAAGAAGCAAGCTAGTGTCTCTTAATTGGGCTCTTTTACTTGGGGTGGGGGCAGGTAACTCTGCCAAAGTATAGAATAAAAGAAAGATTAGGAAATTTTTCAAATTGTGGACTTCATATCACTGTTTTCTGAAGTTTGTACATAAACCCACTCCTATTTGCCCTTGGCTGCTCTTCATCTCCCCCAGACCCCATATCCACCCCTCAAGTTCTGACCAGGAACACTTGTGAGAAATGAGTGAGCTCTTTTGAGTGAACTGCCTTTACTTTTGTAATAAAATGATATTTTTAATTCTAATGCAGTGCCTTGCATACATTAGGCACTTAATAAATATTTATGGATTTGATACTCATGAATTAGATTGAAATATCTAAATTATTTATGAATTATTTTTCAAATTACTCTTATTTAGTTATTTTTCCCAGTCTTTTTTGGATATCAAAAGAAGGTATAATGCATAAAGGAAATGTTAATTAAGAAATTAATTTCTGTTTTTAGATTTCAGATTAGAGGGAGGAGCTCTCTACCCTAATTGTCACTATTTATAACACAATTTTAACTTCTAACAATACACAATTATGTGGGTGATAATGAATTAATAGCAAGAAAGATGCTTTTTCAAAGGTTTAGGTCTACAAAACATATGTTTGAACAGAACAAGTTCCATGAATTCTCTGAATTTTTTTCAATGAGCTTAAGCTGCAGTCTTGAGTTCAGTGTTTGCTTCATCTGCTCTAGAACTGATAATTTCTCAAGAAATAACACAATCTTGGTTCCTTTGTGTAGTTAGAATTCATTAATACCACTTTACTTAGTCAGTTAATTCATTCAGCAAGCATTTATTGAGAATTAACTATACTTTAACCATTAGAGATAATGATCCCTGGCTTCAAGAACCTATAAAAATTCACTCATTCCCAAGCACACACATACACAAAATTACCCAAAGAAAACAGGCAGGGAAATTAGAGTAGGCTAAATCCATATTAAGCTCACCATCTAATTTTAATTTGCTCTTGACTTTAAGATAATGTTTGTTTTCTTAATGGATTTTGAATATCCAGCAGTCTACAGGATTTTGATTGCTATGAGTAGAGAAGCAGTCTCACTGGTCAGTTAAATTTATCATCTTGGAAGAAGCAATCATATTTTCCTAGTAGACCATGCTACTTACAGTTCTCCTAAATTTTTTAATGAAGAAAATGTCTTCTCTGGAACAAAATCAATTTGATTTCTAGGCAGAAACCTGTAAGACATGGTGAGAGTCAGCACTGCTGGTTTGTGTCTGGTGCAGTAACCATTTCTCATCAGGACAGGCCATTGTTCTGGGTAGACTTCCCTCAGCCTCCTTTGAAGTCTCAAAGTGAGGTGTGCTCTGGAAACAGGGCTGCAGTTTTGTACTGAGATGTCCACAAGCCCTCTCTAGGGAATGCTGTCACAAATTGTTTGAGGTGCTGAGTGTGGCCTATAAAGCTGCACTTTGTTTGGATCTAATTATTTTAGAAAGTGCTCCCCCCGCCAAATACACACAAGTAATGTCAGATTTGGACCCTGTTAATAATTCTCCAGAAGGCCTTTAGAGGACTCTTGTTTAAGATGCGTTCCTTAGAAGAAGGCCAGAAAGAGCAAAGCTTGAACCAACCTTGTAGCAGTTTCTGGGGTCACAAACAAATTTTAAATTGGGTGGGATGGTAGTGGTTTTTACATTCTCTTTGCCTATGAGCATAATCCCCTAAGAGAAATGGCAGAAAGTGAGGGTCAGCCACCACTTACTTGCCTTACAGAGGTGCTGAAGGAGAGATAATGAGTATGAAAGTGATGTCAAAGCTACGTGGAAGTATAAAAGAGAAGGTGCTGATGTACTTTATGTAGTTTTCCAGTGTACTCTCTCATCAGCCTTGAGAAAAGGAATAAATTCTTTGCATCTCCTGTGAGGGATAGCCTCTTTTTTCATTAATCATCCTTCCCTGCAATCTGATTAATAAACGTGCAACCTGGCAAACAGTCTTAGCTCTTAGTTTGTTGGAGAACAGTGGTTAGACTACGACAAATGGATAGACTCCAACTTTCCTTCTCCAACCACCCACCCAGCTAACCAACTAACCAACATTGTTAAAGATTTACTCTATATAGCTAACTATGATTAAAACAAAAGCAAAGTGCATTTGACTTTAAGCTTTCCAGTACAAATATGCCAATTAACAAACCCATCTTCCTTCTTGTGCCCATAAAAAGCAGAGTCAACAATTAGAATCACCAATCAGAATCATTGGCTCATCAGAGCACTTTAAATGTTTTTTTCCCTTAGAATTAAAAAAATTTTTTTTACAAAGAGACATCATATGATAAGTGTCATTGGCAGTAACAATCACTGGGTAGCTAACCACTTTCACGTACATTATCTCATTTTCAAGAACATGGATTTAAGCACCAGTTTAGAAGAAAGAATGTAGAGAAACTGACAGTCCTCAGAAACAAGGAGAGCACCCAAAGACCTACATGGTGGCAGCTAAACATAAAGTCTTGGACTCCTGTCAAAATCAGTCAAGCCACATGTGCATTTTCAAGTACTGTAGTTTCAGACCAAGGCTGTAAATAAGACACTATTTTAAATTCCTCATCAATATTTTCATTTGATTTCCAAATGTAGTGGGTATCACATCATTTACTGAAGTCCATTGCTCACTTACAGCACGGTGAGTGCATCACATGACAGAAAGGTGGAATTCGTAAGATACTTTATCCCATTGCCTTCCAAATCCCTAAAAAGCATGGAGGAAAAATATTTTTAATATTTTTGCATAAATCATATGCCTAGAGGTACTGTTTTGTTGATATAACTGTTCTGAATTTATTTTTACTTCATTCCAATTTTTATGCTTCCCCTTAATTATTACAGGGCTAGTATAATTCATATTACAATTATTTTCTCCTTTTAATTGATGTTAGAACTTAATGAAATCAAGGAAAAGAGCAGCCCAACATTTCAGTGAGTATCTATCTATGCTGGATACCATGCTATTGATTATCCTAATTTTGCTTCTATAATAGCAGTAACTACCATTTATTGGGTTTTACATGGGCAGGTACTACTCTGAAGACTTAAGTTAGTACTATCACCACCATCACCCCCCCTCCACACACACACACACACACACACACCAATTTTATATGTGAGGAATGTGAGGTTCTTGAAAATTCACTTTTCTTTTGCTCACACAGCTGTTAAATGGTAGAAGTGCCCTTCTACCCCAGATCTGTCTGATTGTAAAGCCTAGACACTTAACCATGGCATAATAGGTTGTTACATCTTATATCTGCCAATATTGTCGTTATTTTGCTGAAGGAGAAACTCAGGCCAAAGTTGTCTTCCAAATCCTGAATGCCAGAGTCAGGATGTATGTCCTGATCTGCTGGATGGAGAATTACCACTCTTTCTACCATTCCTTAGAGAGCTGTCTATGTCGTAAGAGCCTTTTGATAGTAGGCCAGTTCAGGGAGAATCAACAGCTTAGGCACTAAACTGTACCATCTTATGGGCATTGAGTCCCCTGATTTCATGTGAGAGGAGATCTGGGGGACTTTCTCAGTGCAGAAAAGGCTACCTGTGACCACACTGCCTGTCTCAGGAGACCATGAAGATAAACATGACAGAGAATGGTGTGAAGAGGTGGTAAAGCCATGAGGAATTTTCATGAATGTTTAATCAAGCATTGGTTAAAAGATAACAAAGAATGAAAATGATGTGGCACTTTTACTATGGTGTGTTGAGCACCTCTTATGTTTCAATCATAGTGCTATTGCTGGGGTATAAGATCATAGGTGGGTTTCTGCCCCCATAGAAGTTCTGAAAGCATAGGAGACATGCAGTAATCCAGTGGCACAATGACAATAGTACTGTGAGGTAGATGTGCAGGGTAGAAACTGGTGGGAGAGTGGAAGTCTGTTCTTAGTGTAAGGGGAGCACAGAGGCAGCCACTGAAATTAATTGATGTGTTAAGGCTGGCTTCCTGGAGGTGATGATTAAGAGAACTTTTGAAGGAAGCTGGAGTTAGGCAAAAGAATAAAGGAGCAGTGTGTGCTGTAGGCAGGGACTACTAGTGCATCTGGAAGGAAGGCACAGGAGGGGAGGGGCAGGGAAAGAGACCAGATAGGGTGAAGGATGGAAAAGGATGGGTCCCAGTGCTCAAGAGGAAGTTTGAATTTTACTCTCACATGCTTCGGGATTCTCAAGATTTTTAAACCAGAAGTAACAGAATCAGGTTTTAGCTTTGGGAAGAAGAGCACAGATAGACTTGTTATATAATGGTGAATTCACTTCTGAGATAGTTTCCTTAATCTGTGCAAATAACAAATTAGTGTCTACATGCATACTCACACCCAGTTGAGTTGAGGCATTTGGGCACACATCTGCTTGGGAAGGACTTCTAAATAGTTATTGACCATAGACCTGTATTCAAAGAAGATATTAATTAATACTGTATACCTGGAGCTAGTATAAACAATATAGGATTGTATACTAACTTTACTTAAATTAAAAAATAAAAGTTAAAAATGAAACAAAATAGTGTGGCACATAAAGAACACTTTTTGACTATTTCTACAATGTGGAAACTTGCATGCTAAAATTGATATATTAGGATAAAGGCTATAAACATAACTTCCTCTTCAAAATGGTGTGTAGATATTTGTGTGGCACAGATAAAGCAACAGATGTCAAAGAAACCATGAATACATTAGTATGACATATAACCTAGGAATAAATACTATACAGTTTAATTTTATGAGATGACGCAAAATATATATTAGGCGATACTTTTGAAGTTCATGATAATTGTTCTTGTAAACTCCAAATTTGCAATCATTTCTAGTATTATATATCTGAAGTTTCTTCTTAAGGGAAATATTAATCATTTATAATAATAAAGGAGCACACTGGAACTGGCATTAAATCTAAGTGATATAGGGGACATTTGGGCAAAGGAAACAACTCATGAGCACGCTAAGCTGCACAATTCATTTGTGATATTGTAGTCCCTTCTGACGAATGGAAGAATAATGATGCTATATGATTAACTGCAAAGTGACATAAAAGGCTCCTGCTGATAGATCATTCTAGTCTATTAATAAACAGTGACAATGTAATTACAAGAATTGCTCTGTTGATAGGACAAAGATTTTGGCATTTTCAGTGACTTGCTGGCCAAAAGCACATTTTCCTCTGTTAAAAATGTAGTTGGAGGCTAAACTCCTGGGAGATTCTACTCTGTTTAAATTAAGTTAAGAGATAAAAATGAACGCTATCTTTGGCCAACCACTGCAAATATAAACATGCCTTAGGACTAAAGGAAATAAAAGGAGATCCAAAAGCAATCAATTGGTAGACTGAAATATAGTCTGAGCCCTGGCTGGGAAATGGCAACAGTAATTGTGACTGGAAATACAGGACAGGTTTCGACTAATAAAAATTGTAGTGGGCTTGATTTTTCTAACGTTGTTTTTATAAGCTGGTGTTAGATGTCATTGCAATGTATAGCCGGGTGAATTGAAAGGGAGGTAAATACTTACAGGAAAAACAAGGAACTTAATCCAGTGAATAGCTGCTGTGAAATTCTGGTTATTGGATTGTCATCTAGAATTCTGAAAAAACAGATCACAAACATTTCCAATGTCAGAGACATTTTTGAAGTAAAACCAGAAAAAACTAAAAGGCCTGTGACAATCCTGCCTGTGCCCAATACCTGCTGTCTCCTTTCCTATTCCTTCACACCGGGGCGCACTATCCTTCCTGAGAGCCTTGCCTTCATCCTGTGGGCAGAGCAACTTTCTCCCCCAAAAGCCCATCCCAGCATTGAGCAAGTCCATCCTGATGGACTTATGGACCCGAGTTTTACCCTTCACCTCTGGTCATGTGAGTCTCATACAAGCTACACTTATTTATTGGCTAAACTTGGAATTCCTAAATGCTTTAACCCATTACTTGACTGAATGAAGAATTAATTTTTGAAAATTCTTAGGATATTACAAATATTTCTGCAGTTTCACAGTGTTTAATTTATATATTTAGTAATGTTTATACAAATAAACTCATTAGGAGCTGAGAGAGTGAAACAGTGAAAATATTTATATATTCAAATCACTGCTTTTAAATATATATGGAATTTCCTAGAAAATATTAGACCAATATGCCTCCTTTTCTCTTCTTATATTTGAAGCCAAGTACTACCTCCTCTTATTTCCAGCAGTCCCTGAGGATCTGGAGAAGAAAGCAACACCAAGGGCCTATTATATGCTGTGTGTGATACATGTGGTGCTTTACATATATCATGTGAGCCAGTTCTCACATTATTCTTAGAAAGGGATTATTATTTCAGTTTAAAAATGAGGAAAAGAGGCCTAAGAAGATTAAGAAAATCACCTGCAACATTAAGCCTGGCACTATAGCATACATAACAGTCTGGATGAAGCTGAGGCCATGACCTTTTCCATTAGACCAGGTCTACCTATGGAAAATGGGCAAATGGACAGAGAGCACCTTCTAACTGCCCTTTGTTCATTTTCCTGGTGAAAAAACGGACATCTGATGTGAGATCTCTTGGGATGAGGCTGATGGCTTAGCCTTGAACATGGTGACAAACCACTGGCCATATATTCAGATTTCTCTATGAATGTCTGGAAATCCAAAAAGTCCTTAACTTGCTTACTTTCTAGGTCAGTGGTATTCCACAGAGGGTGACTTCTCTGGGGGACATTGGGGAGTGTCAAAACACATTTTTGGTTGTCACACTCTGGGGGTGAGTACTACTGGCATCTATTAAGGTAAAGGCCACAGAGGCTGCTAAACATCCTACAATACAGGAAACACCCCCTTCCCCCAATCAAAGAATTATCTGGGGCCAAATGTCAATAGAGCTGAGGTGAGAGATATGGCCACAAGTAAACACTAGGTGGACAGAAGGCTTAGCAAGCCCAGCTCTCAGCTCAAAAGGCCATCTGGAAGGGCATGGAGTGAATTTTCTTTTATACAGCTGTCATTTGTTGTATCATTATCTGAACCACTTGAGTGAAGCGCTCCAGATTATGTGACAACCAGAAAAATAAGAATAGTAAACAAGACACACAAATAGATGGGTACTGTGAATACTGGTGTGTATCATTAAGACTGGGGTCCTTTCTGGGGCAGGAAAGGCTGGAATACTTACAACCAAGTTAGCTGATGCAAGTCCTTGAACACTCCAGGTCTGAGGGCTGTAATGCAGTTGTGGCTGAGATATCTACAAAGAGCACGAGTGAGTGAATTAGGCAAACTCAAGAGTGATGATGAACATGAAGTGGGGGGCACCTGTTTCTAAAAGTGTTCTACTGAGGGAGGATGCTGAACAGAGGGGGAACCAAGTGACAACAGGAGACATAAGTGCAAGGCTGTGGCCAGGACCAGGAGAGTGGCCCAATATAGTGTGCTGGGATATTATGTTACAGAAATAGAGTAGAATAAATATGAGGGGTGATTATTCTTTTTGTCCTTTTTGGTCGCATCCTTAGTAGACTAGCATTTTAAGACAGTCTGTAGATAGGTTGACAAGGGTTAGAAAAAGTAAAATGCTAAAAGATTGTGGAAATGACCCAAACTTGAGTAGACAAGGTTAAGGAGAGCCTTTATTTCTGTCTTCTGGTAAAGCTGAAATCTTTGAACAATTCCCTCAGTGTAGTCACTAAGCACTTTGTAATAACTTAGTCCTCTCATTTCTCTACAACTAAGTCAAGTCAAACCTTTCAAAAGTACCTTCATACCTTTTAATCCTTACTTAAAATTATACTCATAATATAATTAAAAAGAAGTTACTCACAATATTTGCAGATTATGTAATCCAAAAAATGCTTTCCTGGATATGTGTTTAATGCAGTTATGCTGAAGAAATCTGATGGGAACAAGATAAAAAATCACATGATTATGGCTTGTGTGATTCATCAGGTTGTTGAATGTTTGATCCACTTTCTTTCCCTAAAGACATTTGTGAACTTGGCTTATGAAGTCCCAAGTCTCACTCTCATATGGGGAAGTGAAGATGTTGCCAAGGACATGTGGCTGTAAACTAGACAATGCCTGCTGTCCCTGTAGCACCTGTCAGTGAGTCTGAGGCATGTCGGTGTACCACTGGACTCTGGGAGGCAGAGGGAACTAGTTCTGTTTCTGTACACTGGCACCATGGCAGCCTTTCTGCTCTGACCTGCAGGAGTGCTCACCATGGGAGACCAGCCAGTCTCTCATGGCCAAGTTCCATCTGAAGCTACTCATTTCTATTTGTTCTATTTCCACAAAAAAGGAGAGGAAAAGTTTCATTCTTTTCTATGTTGAGATGCACAGTTAGAAGCACAGGGCAACCTTTGCAAGGTACTTGAGGTCCTAAAAGACACCAGTGATTAAATTGGATCTAGTTCACCAACTTCAGCTCATGGGTCATGATTTACTCAACCTCTGAAGCAATTTAACAATCTACTATTGATTTAATAAGAGCACTGTCAGGAGTATCTAAGTAAATAATTTTCACTTCCTGTGCTCATTATACAATGAGAGGTTAGCCCTGAATTCATACTTACTGAAGGCCATCAGGGCAAGAACTATTCACACAAAAATACAGTACCTAATGACTACATAATCTATTAAATGGCTTCCCTAGCCCTCACTTAGATTTGATTTGGTTCTTAAAATATTATACAATACTTTCTTAATTGCTATAATACTTCACTGCAAAACTATTGGTAGAACACATAGTTGTTGGGCACCTGGCTGTACTCTGAAATTGGTTATAGTACAATTATTACCTAGCAAAGCCCATGAATTAGGAATGTGCTACAGGTGTGCTAGGATATTGATGCCCTCATCCCTCTGGGTAGCTAGGTAAAGTCAAGATCAGCTTCCAGTTACCAGTAAAACCCAACTTTTACCCCAAATGTTGAACAAATAATGTCACTTTCTCTGTGTACCACCATGTAGAAAAAATTGGCAGTACAGAGAACATGCTTTACATCCATGGTGATACACAAAGCATCAATTTCAATCCTACAAAGTAAACTTGAAACCCAGTGAGACCAGTGTCATTCCACCTCCCCACCCTCCACCCGCACCATGTCTGTAAGGAGATGCTTCACATTGCAACATAAATTC
Source organism: Tonatia bakeri (assembly GCA_004024845.1). Classification (NCBI taxonomy): domain Eukaryota; kingdom Metazoa; phylum Chordata; class Mammalia; order Chiroptera; family Phyllostomidae; genus Tonatia; species Tonatia bakeri. The sequence goes on along the minus strand of PVIA01002860.1, from coordinate 158,191 downwards.
TGCTTTTGGTTAGAAGTTCTTCTATGAATAGAATGAGGCCATACAGATAAATATTTGTTATAGCATTTTTTGAGCCCTTGAAGTCATGTAATGAAAGTTAATGCAATGAATTATGTTACAATAGCAAACAAAACTAGAATAAATATAATACTATAGTATGGGTATGTTGAAGTTCCTCCTAAACATAAAATTTACTGCCTAACTAGTGCGATTTACATTTTATTCAAGATAATTAACTCAAGAGGGCAATGCACATTTTACCTACATGTCGATAGTCTTAAAGAGATGGGTGTACTAATGAATTGTGAATTCAGCCTTGTGCTTCTGAGCAGCATGACTCACCTGATGTGTAGAGCCTGCCTTCACTGCCACGAGTTAGGACTCCAACTCCTTAAATAATAAAGATCTTCTAGTCTATTTAGTCAGGTTGCTGGCACCACAGATAGAGTTGGAGTCCCAAGTTCCCTGTTTTAGACCCAGGTGCTGAATTTTAACTTGATTCTCTAGTATGTACTTTCCTCTTTGCAGAAAACCTGCTTGGTGAATGTGGAGGGTAATTTGGAAACATGACAAATTGGTATATTCGGAGCAAAGGTGGGAGTCCATTTGATATACTTTATATTGAATAGCTTTTCTAAGAATAACTTGCTGGTTCATAAATTCCCGCTGTTTCAGCTGCCAGGAGTTTCAAAGCTGAAACACCAAGAACTCATGTACCTGAAACTGAAGCAAATATATGCTTTAATGATGTTCATGTTTATAGGCTATTTCTTAAATGCAACATGATATATTCATAAGCCAGGCAACTCATTGAATTATATTTTGTTGCCAATGATTGCTTTGAAGAAGAACCCAGTTTAAGAAAGAATTCCTAAATTGTATAAGGTTTAGCTTACAATGAGGAGGAGAATGGCTGGTAGTTTCCATGGTAGCAGTGAGAAAATATTATAGTCAGTCTCATAAATTATATCTTATTTTTCTGAAAGGTCATCTTAAATTGCTCCCCTCAAAAGTTAGAAAGACTTTATATTTTTAAAGATTATTAAAATGAATAATCAATAAAAACATTCAGATAAGTTGAGCAACACATATTTATCTGGCAGTTAAAATTTGTTTTGAGTTAGGAATTTATCCTTCTGAATGCCTAAATAACCTCAGCTTCTCTGTGAATATTTAAAGCATCTTTCAGACCAGAGAGACTCTATGTTCAATTCGGTATCTTTTAGGATATATTCCAAAACAATTTAAGAATGCGTATTACTTTATTATCTCAAGACCATTTAAAATATAAACTTATGCATGCCTTTTCCCTGGTCAGACAGAATAAAACTGAGATTCGTTAGCCTGACATTCAAAGGCCCTACAGTCAAGTAGGCCCTACAATCATCAAAGGATGATTCAATGACTTCTCCAGCATGTGCACCTCATTGCCTGTGGACACCCTCTTTCTTTAGATAAATTGCCCTTATCACTCTCTTCCTGATATCCTTTGATTATGCTATTTTGTTCTCCTTGTTGAAGATGCTCCTCACCTTCTCTTTATGTCTGCATGTTAGTCTTAAACAACATTCCTTCAACAAATATTCATTGACCTTCATGTATGTTTCAACATGTGCAACAATGAGGGATAGTGGTGAAGAAGCAGGACTATCCAACTCAGAGGATGGTATGCTGGTTAGTAAGGGGTTTTCTTCAAAATTCAAGGATGTATGTGAGGGGTCCACAGAAACAGAATCAAAGTTGAAAAATGATCTAAGTCCCATTCAAAATTCAGTGAAGAATACTGTGGGCAATGTATATGTATTTCCAGTTGTATTTTAGAAATAAGAAAATGTCTAAGCCTGTTATACAAGATCTGTTTTATAATATTATGAAATAATATAAAAATATAAATTCTCAACTCCTACGTAGTTCTTGTCTTCTCAGTCGACAAAGATTATCTCAGACTGAAGGAAATAGAAAGGATATAGGGCAGGAGACATGAAAGCCCAAGATGGTAGAATATGGTATTCAAAATTAGTTCAAGCCACCCTGGCTGGTGTGGCTCAGTTGGCTGGAGCATTGTCCAGTAGCCAAAAGACTACAGGTTCAATTCCCAGTCAGGGCACATGCTTAGGTTGCAAATTTGATCCCCAGTTTGGGCCACAGTCACATGCTACCCCTGGTTTGGACCCATATGATGGTCTGGGCATATACGGGAGGCAACCAATTGATACTTCTCTCCCATGTAGATGTTTCTCTCTCTCCCTTCCTCTCTCTCTAAAAGCAATGAAAAAAATAAATGTCCTCAGGTGAGTTCAATTCCTCTGGTTTGAAAGATTTCTCCTAGAAATTTAGAAACACTGAAATGAGAACACCAAATCATGATCAGTTACTGAGGAACCTGTACAAGGAAAGAGCAGTTGGAAAATTAAAGACATAAATGCACTTTTGATTTTCCAGAAAGGGAAAGAGGAGATTTCATAAGTTACAGCTGGATGGATTTAAAATTGTTTCTGGGTGAGATGGAAAAATAGGCTGTCACAATGCTGCTTTGTAAGTGCCTCATAGAGAAAGGGAGTAGGGTAGTTCATAAGAAACAGGATGGCAGACCAACTTGATTTTCTTTGAATCAAGAAAATGTGTGCAGTCACACAACCTGTCAATCAAAAGAAAGGTGCTGTCCTGGAGACCTTCTACCTCCAGTCTTCAGCCCTCCTGCTCATCACATTGCTTTCTGTTTAAAGCTTAACTTCTGACACTAGTACACAAGGCCAGAATTTTAGAATGGTTTGCTCACTCCGTGGTCTGCATAAGCTGTGGGTGACACTGTGACTTCCTTAAAGGAAGGGGCTGGAACTTCCTGCCTGAACTCTGGTCATACCTGCTCTTGGTCCCCAATTCTCATCTCCAGGCCTGTACTCAGGAGAATTAAGCAAGCTGTAGAAGCTGCAGAGAAGAAACCTGACCACAAATTGTGGTGGCGAACAGGTAGCTTGACAGTTTGCATCTGTTGTCTAGAGGTGACAGGGGAACAACGATAAGCTCTGCACACCCTGGGACAGAGGGTTCACTCCACACCCCCTTGTAACTCATCTCCTTCCCAGGAACAGAATCAGTCTCAGAGCCTCTCAAGACCGAAGTGGCCCACCTGGGCTCCAGTCTCTGGGGATGAGGATGTGGAAGGAAGGAACTGGGGAGAAATCACTCTGGGAAAGGCACAGTGACCTGGATTCCAGGTGAGCCAAGTGGAACTAACATGTACAGGAACAGTCTCAGGCAGACTTGTGACCACCTTGGATGGCAGATGGTCACCTTCTCCCTGTGTCCTCACATGGTCTTCCTTCTGTACCTGTGCATGTCCAGGGCCTAATATCCTCTTTTTATAAGGACACCAGTCATATGGGATTAGGGTCCACACTAAAACTTCGTTTTAACTTGATCACCTCTTTAAATGCCTTGTCTCCAAACACAGTTAAATTCTGAGCTGCTGAGGGTTAGGACTTCAACACAGAAATTTGGAAAGAGGTAGGGGGCCACACTTCAGTTCATAACAAACAATGTTTTTCACTCTTATTATAAAATTTACTACATAGTTAATTTAGAAATAGCCTAATTTCTTTTAGGAATTAGGTTCCAAGAGGATGAATATTCTAAATTTCTTTATTTAAATGGATGGCACCCATTTCATTAATAGGAGTGTTCTTAGTCTCTATCTAAAGTAACTTACCAAATACTTTAGAATGAATAACTTGGGAAGCTAATGTAGTCAGTCATCTAAGGTTACTTGGTGAGCAGGGAATCAAAGCCAAAGCCATTTCCATTCTGCTATAGATGGTGTCACAAGATAGTTCACACAAGTTGAGGAGGAGAGGGACAATCTACCCCTCTTTCAATACAGATGACATCAGGGATCACATCTCCCAGACCCTGATTTTCTTTCTTGGACAATGCTGGAAGCATCTTGGCAGTTTTCTTGTTACTGACTAGCATTTCTTCACTGTTGACTGTGCCCTGTTTATTCACATTTTCTTTCCTTGGATAAGTTAATATCCCTGCTTTCACTAAGATCACGTTTGCTCCTGTCATTCTGGGAGACAGTTTGTATCCTATTTCCCTGTGTTTTAAATGATCTGATCTTTCTTGTCAGTGTTTTTGTGCTAACACTCTTCTTTCAAGTTAGAAGGTGCATTTGGTGCCTCTGTTCTGCAGTGTCATTTTCCAAATGACTGAACTTAGGCAGAGCACCGTGTATTTTTGATTGACTTGCTTCATCTGAACTCCAGTTTAACTCCAAAGATGTTTAAATAAAATCAGTTCACTTTAAATTATGAAATGGGAAGATAATATACTTGTTAATGCTTTATTCTAGGCTATTAATTATATTTAGATAAGAAAGAAGTTTAATGAAAAGTTAATCAACTTCATATTTCATTTTACTTTTAGATCAAAAACATCTCAAACAAAACCCAAGGATTTTCCCATTGAAACACTATTAATAGCTACTTACATTTTTTTAAGTTCTGTGTATTTGATGAAAACTTTTTCTGGAAGATTATGAATTTTGTTTCTTTTAAGAGACCTAAAATAACATGTAAAGCAGATTTTGTTAAGGATTTTATGATAAACCAAACTCTTCTCTGGAAGCTGTGTGCTTGAGAAGAGTCTTTCTTGATGACCACCCATGCCACTTCACATATTCGTGGTAACCAAAAAGAACTGTGGTAACTGAAAACTTTCTCATGTGATAACAAAAAGTCTGTAGTGAAAAATTTAAAAAGTTTGCAAGCATTTGACCAGTTTGGCCAGTTAGTAGACTGGGACTTCTACAGTGATTTCATTTTGTCTCTTACTTACCGCATAATTTAACAAAACACAACAAAAAAGACTGAATAACAACAAAAATCCCAACAAGCTCATGCATGCCCAAATTGTGATATAAAAGCCAATTCTAAAGATTCTCAAAACATTATGTAAAGTACACAAACACGTGCCTGATTATGACACAGCTAGGTTCCTGGATCTCTTATACCTTCCTCCTCTTGAACAAATAAGTTTTTTTTTAAAGGTATAATAACTGAGTGTTCTCCCTTTTCTTAATTTTGATTTTTAATTGTATATATAGTACTGGCATATTAGCAACAATACCTAAATCATGAAGTAAGTGAAAATATGAATCCCAGATCACAGGTGTTTTTGAGCTAATGGATAACCTGGCTAATGTAACAAACAATATTTAAGACATTATGTTCCTGGAGTAGAAACATGCAGAATTCTCTGAGAGCTGGTGGTTGTAAAGAGAATTTCTATTATTTTTTAATATACAAGTAGCATAAAATAGAATGAAGAGAGATTAGATCAGGTCACATAATTTTCCTGTGACTTTTGGGGCAAAGATCACCAAGATGTGAATTCTACTCACAGTAGCGTCACATTGCTGGAAATGGAAGGCACGGACTTTAAGCCAGCATTTACACACTCCAGTTCTGTCCATCTGCAGTCACAGTATTGTGGGTACTGGTTTAGAACTAGGGGCCAAAAGAGCAAGATTTCACTAGGCAAAAAATACTTTAGTGATGACTTTATCTCTAATAACTGACATTGTTCTCTTTACTTTGAATGTATAATATTTGCATGATGATAATGAACTAATTCAGGCCCATAATAAAAGCAAATAAGAATTATTCTCTTGTAGTCAGATACAGACTAATGTGGTGTTGGTCTCAGTTCAAGCTCCCAGGGGTCTTTTCAGAGGAATTTAACAAGCAATTAGGAAGAAACTAAAGAAATACTTAAATAGCAAAAAGCTTATAGTGAAGCAAGACTACCTCCTTCTCAATGAGGAATATTAGTATGTTTGAGTAAATCTTTAATGAGTACAATTGAGTCAATTCAATTTAATCAAATGGCTGCTTAAAAAATGCTTGTTGATTAAAATTAAATTCAATTATTTTCCCCTTTTAAACTTCCCTTGGAGAAGAGTTAGATGCAGGTTCTGTCATAACCACCATTGTGTCTTATTAACATCAACCAAGTCACATAAGTGCTCACTTGGGTTTTTGCTTTTCATTGCTATGAAGTTCAAATGGAAGGTAAAAGTTGTAAAGTAACTACAAAGCTGAGAAAACCGAAGGGCCATCTATCGGGAGCATTCATAAGGAAAAGCAGGCTTTAGAATTTACTCTGAAGGAATCTTCATAATTATTAAGATAATGACATAAAGGAATAAGAAATCTATGGTGAAACCTGATCCCATGGATTTTTTTTATGGACCTAAGAACATGAGAGTTATTTTCAAAATTTTATCTTTATTATTATTCATTTAAACTTGAGTATAAGTTCTTTTTAACTGCTCTGCTCCTTTTAGATTACTTTTATCTAAACTCTATTCGAAAAATCAAATTCACTGACTTTTCATCAATTCAGAAAACTCGTGTTGAATGCCTGCTCAATTTACAAGATGCCTCCTAGTGCATAAAGATTTGGAAAATATCCTATTTCATTTATAAGCTTATGCTAATTAGCTCAACTTCCTAAATACAACTTCAGAATATTTTCTTCAATGTTTATTAAGATTGAGAATAGTGTTATTTAGATTGAAAACCTGTGGTTGGACAATCTTACTTACCAATAAGAGAATTCTGTATAGTCCCAGCTCGGCCTATCACCTAAACTGGAACTGTGAGCAGAACTTCCTCACCTGCAAGCCAGTCTCACTCAAGCTTTTTGGAATCTTCTGAAATGCCTCTTGCATCTCTCTACCTCACTATTCCTAATAGTATTCTTGGCTCAGATTCTTAGTATTAGTATTCTTAGTAGTCTTAGTCTGGAGCAGTGCAAAAAACATAATAAACAGTATTTCTGTCACCATTCTTTCTCCTCAACATTGGCAAGGTTGACATTTGGACCAGATCCCTGTCTGTTGTTGGGGGCTGTCCTGCACACAGTAGAGTGTTCAGCTGCACCTGTGGCCTCTACCCACTAGATGATACCTCTCTCCAGCCCTGACAACCAAAAGTGTCTTCAGACAATGCCAAATGTTCTCTGGGGGTGCGGTGTGGGGAATTGGGGCTAAGAGATGTCCCAGGTTGAGAATCACTGTTCTAATCCAGTCTCTAAAATCCTGATGGGACCATCATTTTCACATATACTTCTTGTTGGGTGCATCTTCCTCTTCATTAAAGGAAAGTGCACTCACAGCTTTGGTGGTTGCCCATGTATCAGTAGTGATCTCCACAAAGGGGTGTTTTCAAGATGATCCATTAATGGTTCAGGAAGAAAATATCAAAACTTTCAGTTATATTTATTTCTAATCTTTTAATTTCTAACTTTTATATATGATATATTTGTGTGTAATAAAGTATATGATAAGTGGTGATTATAACCTGGTATTATAAAGTATGTAATATACTGTTAGTATAGTGTTATATATATATACACACACACATAAATTACATATACATCCTAATGTAGGTATTTAATTGCACATACACCCACATAGTTATGTCTATGTGTGTACCTATTTATGTATATTGTATTTGATATATACTTTTACACACATATATGCAACATATGTATATACATAGACATAATTCTACCTAAAGGATAGAAACCAAACTCTAAAATGTGCATCCCAAATGCTTAATGGGCAGCCCCTACCCTTCCAGGTTCAGCTCCTGCTCTCTTCCCACCACACACTCAACATCATGTGAAAGGCATTGAGAAGCATGCTCTGCACCTTCCCACCTCAGGGTTTTCTGCTGATCCTGCTCCCTACTCACTCTGTTACCTCTTACCCTTTCCTCTGTCCAAGGACTTTAAAGTTCATCTCAGTGTTGTCTTCTCTCTAGGTCTTTCCCCATCCATGGCAGAGCCATCATCTCTCCCAAGGGATTTCCATGTTCCCTTATGCAAATACCATGCCTCCAGTTTTGTGCTAATACTGCATTATTCCTGCTTCTGTATGGATTTGTCTTTTTTTCTAAAAGGCATGTGTAGGCAGGAGCCACATCTCATTATCTCAGTGCCTAACATAGGGGCTGAAAAGTAGTTGGTATGAAGAAAGTAATTAAAGGGAATAAGGTCTTTATTACTTGTCATAATTATTCCATACTTATGTATTCTTACAATGAAACTAATATATAAAATGAGCATTAGTGGAGCATGTTGTATTTTTCTCTTTATCTTTTCAGTCCCCAGGCATACATACAGTAGATCGGGTGACCTGAAATACATTGAACTGAAATGGAAATCTGAATGGAATTGATCACCTTTCCCATATAAATCTATGCACTGAAAACCATCCAGAGCCATTGAACCAATGCCACTTACAGCATTCCTGTGTGAATGCCACTTTATCAGCATTTCCATGCACTGTGCCAAATATAGTCGCCCATCCACTAGTGTCCCCTGCGAAATGGTGATAAATATGTCAGTTATGCTATAAATCAAACATCAAAGTACAAAACAAAAGTCTAAGAATTTGATATTAAATCAGTTAAAAATTGGTTTAAGGAATAGAATAATAACATTGAAGGTAAGGGAGAAAAAGCTAGGCAGACATCTGGAGTTTTTTCTTTTTTGAAATTATATTTCAAATATATGGATCAGAAAATATGTAATGGAAATACATAATAATTTTATGCACATCCTGAAAAATGTCACCTATTTTCAATGCTGACATTTTTTAGTTTGATCTTAATTTTGAGATCCTCAGAAGAAAATATAATTTAAATTTTTGTAATATGCATACAACTGCATATGGATATGTAGATATGTACTTGATGGGTGGGATGAGTTCTGACAATATTTATGTCACCTGTTGTTTTTAATAAAGCAAAGTCTCATTTAATAAAAGCTATCTAGTCCTGTGGAAAAAATAATGTTTTCTCAATTTTTCAAAAGATATGGCCTGCTTATTTGCCAAGTTTCTTCTCTTTTTTTTTTGCAGTAAAATCGTATTTTAAAGAAGGAGGCCTGGTTTTGAAGTATTGTTACTTTAGTATATGTTACTGTCATGATAAGATATGTAATAAATGTATGGCACAAAAGGTCATACAAATAGAAAAGTAAATTTAAATAGTGGTCTGAAGGTCCCTTGATCCCTGCAACCTTTAATTTAGTCTTATTTCTTATTAATATCCTCAATGGCTCTTACAATGATTCTACTTGAAGCCTTTACATGGATTATTGATTTTGCATTCAGAGCACATTCATGAGATAGACAAACATGTGTAGTCTTTGATTCCCATGCAGTGAAGAGGAAAGACCAAGAATCTGAGTGGCTTGCCACTGGCATCTGGAGAACTACCCCCTTGCTGAGCGCAGACTGAGTGCCTACTATGTATTCAACTGTTCTAGGCCCTTGTGACACCCAAGCAAGACAAAAACAAGAACTCTTCTTGAAGAGTTCATGTCTAGTTAGAGAAGTACAGTGAAAAGTCAAGGCAGTCCATAGTATAGTCACATAGGTACCCCAGAGTGCTATGGCAAAGAGAAAGAGTGCTTCTCCTTAACTGGTTAGAACTTCAGGGTGGTGAAGCATGGCTGGAGAGGTCGATCTGCTCAGGTGTCTCTAACCGCATTCTAAGGTATGAGTGGGAGTGATCCATGGGAGGTGAAGGTGAAACTTTCCATCAGCTTGAGATCTGCCTGAGTACCAGCGCAAGAGAGCTGATTCCAGAGGCAGGTGCTCTGTGTCCCTGGACTTGGCTGTATGACTTTGACTGCCAGCTGGGCAGTACCGATGAGTGGCAGTTGTGTGTGGTAGAAAACATATAGGATTCTTTCAGATTCAAATATCTAGATCTTAGTGTGCACTGTGTGACTAACTAGACACATCAACCTCCCTTGGCAGTGGTCTCTTTGAGTAGAAAATGCACAGAGTGTATTAGACAATATATATAGCCTCAATATACAGATCTAAAATGGCCCAAAAGACCCTTTGTGATCTGGCCTCTGCTTAGCTCTTTACTCTCCAGATTTTTGCCCACTCTCCCCAAGCCTCACAGTGTGTGTGTGTGTGTGTGTGTGTGTGTTTTGGTCACACAAACACATTGTCTTATTTCATGCAGCCTCAAGGCTTTTTCACTTGCTTGTTCCTTTGCCCAGAACTTTGTTCCTTCAGAATATTTCATGGGTTCTTTTTTTCATTTTATTCTCATTTCAAACTTCATCATCTCAGAGAGGTTTTCTCTAGTTAAGTCTTTAAAGTAGTCCTTCCTCCAAATCATTTTCCACCCCATTATGTACTTCACAGCACTACCACTCTGAAATTACTTAGTTAATTCCTGTATGAGTTCATCCTCCTCCTTGTTCACATGGTCCATGGGAACTTCATGAAGGCAGACTCTCATCTCTCTTGAGCCTGCTTGGTCCCAGTGACTTTGAGAGCACTTGGCACCTAGCGGGCACTCAATATGGGCCTGTTAAACAAATTAATTCTCTAGGCAGGCCCATTTGCACTGAACCAATTACCAAACCATAATGAGATACTCATAGGAAGCCATTTAAAGTTAAAATATGCATATCCAAGTTGAATTTAAAATGTGATTTTAATTTTTATCAAATATAACACTTTATAATACTGTATTTTAATTTTAAGCAACCTCTATATATGAAAGTTCAGTTAATTATCACAAGTAAATTGGGGAACAGTATTTGTGATACCAAGCAATTCCCTATAGAATATCAAGCCATCTCTTTCAGCTCATTACAATTATTATGGATTCATCCACAGCTTGGGGGTTCACAAGGTGGGGTACAAATATGGAGCTAAGCGGGAGTCCTTACCACAGTTCTCCTCATCAGCACCATTCCCACAGTCGTTCACGCCATCACAGTGAAAAGCACGTGGTAAGCACTTGGTCAGATTCCCACAGGGGAAATATCCTTTTCGGCACAAAGGAGTGATTGTATTGCCTTTAGTCAGTGCAAAATCTGTGTGGAAGAGGAGATAAAAATCTTATATGATAGCAAGAAAGTGTAATATGGGCAAACGCTTTTCATGTTATCCCATTTAATTTTCACAAGAACCTTATAAATTGAGTTTGTCTGGTGTTCTTCTTCTTTTTTTAAATTTTATTTTAATCATTGTTCAAGTACAGTTTTCTCCCCTTTACTCCCAATACAGCCCACCCAGCCTGCCTCCCAACCTCCCTTCCATTACCACCCTCCCCCTAGTTTTTATCCATGTATCTTTTAACTTTGTTCCTGTAAACCCTTCCCCTTTTCCCCTGAAACTCCCTCTTCTCTCTCCTCTGGTCACTTTCTGCCTGTCCTCTATTTCAGTGTCTTTGACTGTATTTTGCTTATTTCACTGTTTTGTTGTTTAGGTTACTGTTAAAGGTGAGATCATATAGTATTTATCTTCCACTGCCTGGCTTATTTCGCTTAGCATAATGCTTTCCAGTTGCATCCATGATGTTGCATAGGGTAGGAGGTCCTTCTTTCTTTCTGCTGTATAGAATTCCACTGTGTAAATGTACCATAGTTTTTTGATCCATTAATTTACTGATGGGCATCTAGGTTGCTTCCAGCACTTAGCTATTGTAAATTGTGCTGCTATGAACATTGGGGTCAAAGATTCTTTTGGATTGGTGTTTTAGGATTCTTAGGATATAGTCTGTCTGGTGTTATTCTTAATGCATAATTTATATGAATAATAGTCTTAACTGGAACATTCTAAAGAATTGTGATCATCCCTAACACCGGCTATATCAAGAATGGAACCAAGGCTTATTTTGAATTAACTTTTGGAGGTCTATAGTAAATAATACCAAAGCAATTGTCCTACTTTTGTAGAAAATCAAAGCCTTGTCCACCCGTAGAAACAGAAAGGCAAAGCCATGAGCTCATGGATCAGATGATGAATATATTTGCTTACTGATCTTTTACTAGAAGGATTTGAGGAGACTTATAACATATTAATATGTACATAATATATTACATACATACATAATATATTACATATACATTTAAAGGGCAGTATATGTGTAAATTACAGAGGAATCCAGAACCACATTTGAAAAAGAAGATAATAGTAAGTAACAATGTCTTATTGAGTTTACTGTGTGCCAAGCAGTTGTCACAGTGGTTTTTTTTTTCAGTTCATCTTGAGATAATCTATGTAAAAATGCCCTTGTGAGAGCTGGGCTCTCTAAACACAAGCTGCTTTGTTAGGAGGGGGTCTTGCACCTGGCTGATCACCAAGTTCTCCCAAAGTAGGTGAGGACTACTGCCCTCTTTGTTTAAGGAATGATGCCATTTGTTTTAGGGCAGGAGTTTGGGTTTTGTCACTAAAGCTATGTGTGAGTTATAAGTTTATGTTAAGCTTTTAGAGAAATTGTTAGAGGATGAGTGAAGCATTTGATTACTTGAGCTTTAATTAGTCCTTTAATCATGAGAACCATCTCTTGGGGACTGGCCCTCTCTTCTGAATGGCCAGACATAACCATACACACTCTCCCCAGAAGCTGTGGCCCTTCTCGGAGTGGGGAACATGGCCCTCAGATGCTTTTCTAGCCTCTGGACTTTTGTTCTTACAAAAGCCAACTATATTGTCTCTACTACTGTTGCAGTGGTAGACATTCTTTGACATTTTTAAAGATAGTACTTCACAGTTAGAAATAAGTTTTGTATCACAGTTCAGCATACAAACACACATGGAGACTGAAAACAAAATTTCTTGAAGTGTTACTTGCTTTTTACTATGAGGGATGTACTTTGGTCATTGCTATTCTATCTTATTCACTTGATAAGGGGTCACAAGCTACTAAGTTGAGCTCATGGTCCATTCACTAAGGGGGTGTCACTCAATATTTATGATTTTACTTATACGTAGGATATAAAACAGTAAGCAATAAACAAAACAAACAAACTCATAGACATAGACAGTAGTATGGGGTTAGTAGAGGAAAGAAGGCTGGAGAGAGGGAGAAGAGTGGAAACAGGGCCAAATACATGATGATGAAAGGAGACTAAACTTTGGAAAGTGAACATACAATGCAATATACAGATGATGTATTACAGAATTCTACATTTGAAACATGTATTCTTATTAACCAGTTACTCCAACACATTTAATAGAATTAGAAAATAAAAATAAATAGATATCTGGAAAAGATGGTGGCAAGGTAGGTAGGAGCAGAACCCACTTCTCCCTGTGCCCAGCTAGAACATCTAGCTGACCTTCTGAGGAAAAGAGTGAACAGCTGATGGAATCCCAACTTATATGAAGTTTAGAGGCCAAAAATTGTAGAGGATGTTGAAAAACAGACAGTGAGGTGATTGTGCTGGATGCTAAGGTCCCTGGAATCTGTTCAGGGACCTAGGCTGATGTGGCCCCTGGCCTGGCACCTGCCTCAGAGTATGGGGAGGAGAATTAGATCACCAGCTCCCTCTACCAGAGCAGGGAGGGAAGCTGGCACCAGGAGGGGCCTGCATGCTTGAAGTCACTGGGGGGAATAGAGACGAAGTGGGAGATACAGAGACTGTAAATGCCCACTGGGACTGTGGACCCCGGCTAGGTCATTACCAGAGAAACTGGGGAGCTAGGTGACACCTGTTGAAGGGAGTAGAGTTGGGCCATGTCTGACTCTGACATGGGATAGTCTCCAGGCTGGTTAGAAAGTTGGGGTGTATAGAAAGCAGTGCTCTTGTTGAGAATGGTGGGCAGCTGCTTTATAAGGAACTCTGGCTCACTGGGAGGGTGATTTGAGCTGTGCACCCACACTTGGCTCAGGCAGCTTCCCAGGCAGCTGATTCTGGCTGCTCCCTGCACCACTCGACCTGAAGCTGATTTGACCAGCGCACCTGAGTTTGACTCACACTGCTCGCTCAGAGGCTGAGTGGTGTGGTGGGCCCAGAACAGTGCTGACTGGCACTGCTTGTCCCGCAGTGGGCTTTGGCCACAGTGGGCTCGAAAAGAGCAAGGAGGAGGCGTGCCACAAGAAACTCAGTGCAACTGGTGAATTAAAGGCGTAGGCCTGGAGCAGATGGACAGTGGGGGTCTGACAGCTCACAGAGGACCTGGGCTGGAGGCTAGGCAACTGTGAATATTGTGGCCCAGGCCTGGCCCCAATCTTCCCCAAACCATAAGAAGGCAAAAAAGTGAAGCCCAGCCCCTCTCTTCCTGTGGCATCTAGGAAGACCAGCAGAACTCACTCAACTAGTTTAAAGTCAGCAGGAGGCTTACTTCTTTTTCTTTACTTTCTCTCTTTTTTTCTTCCCCCAAGTGAGACCTGGAGTTATGAAAGGTTCAGAAACTGATCCAAAGGGGAAGCACAAGGTGAACCCCCAAAACTGAGAAACAGATAAATGTCCCTTTGCTATCCTGTAGAGCTGGCATTTTATTGTTTATTTGTGTTATTATTTTTTTTCATTTATTTTTATGTCTTTTATTTTATTAGATTTTTTATTTCTCTTCTTTATGTTTAGTTTTCTTCATTTTATTTCTGTTTAATTGCATTGTTTGACTGATTTTCTTTGTTCTCTATTGTAATTTTCCTTCTTTCACTTCATTAATGTTCTAATAATACACTACTCTTGATTGTATGCTTTCTATTCTGGTTATCCAAATCATACATTTCTTGTCATATTATTGTTGTTCCAGTACTACTGTAAATACTTTTTGTTCCATACAATTGTAAATACTACACAGCAACCCTTCATGATCTTAGCCCATTTCATTTTATTCCTGAGCTTTATTATTGTTGTGGTTAACTCTATTCTCTTGCACAGTATGCCAACTTTCTATCTTTTACTCTCACTACATGTCATCATGTAACCTTGCATAAGCACTCTGTTTTCTGGATTCAGCTCACAATCCTCCTCCCCTCTAAAAAGAGTCTTATCTCTCTTTTACCTTTTATAAAAAGTGGCTCATTGGGTGAAATATCACAGTTAACACCATACTTATCCAAAGAATCTCCTATCTCTTCTCTACTTACTGGTACTTTAAATCCCATAGAATACTCCCCTGCTGTCTTAATCCATTTTGCCTCCCCCCTGCCACTGATCACATACAAGAATAGGTGGGAGCTGTGAACATCAGTATACCCACTGGAGGAGAGAAAACACCAACAAAGGAAGCACCAAAAGGCAAAAACCCAAGTACAACAAGAGAGCTCACACAAACAGAAGAAAGGGCAAACCCAGAGCATCCAGACAAGGAGATCAAAGAGACCACACCACTGAATCCCACAGAATTCCTGCCATAGAAGTTCACCCTACAAAGATAGCTCGCAAAATGAAACATCAGGAAGAGCAGAATCAAACAGAAAGAGCCACCGAAAATGGGGAGATGAAAAAAGAACCTGCAATCAAAAGGAGCAGAAGACTCCCACTAAAAGAGCTAAATGAAATAGAGGTAAACAAACTACCAGATATAGAATACAAAGTAATGGTCATAAAGATGCTCAAGGAACTAACAGACAATTACAAGGAACTGAGTGAGAATTACAACAGTATGAAAAAGAAAATAGAAACTAAACAAAAACCATAAGAAATGAACAATAAAATATTGGAAATAAACACACTAGAAGGAATTACAAGTAGGTTAGATGAAGCAGAGGATTGAATCAGTGAGCTGGAGAATAAGGTAGAAAAAAACACCCAGAAAGAGCAAGAAAAGAAAAAGAGACTCAGAAAGAACAAAGAAGTGTTAAGGGAACTGAAGGACAACATGAAACATAATGATATCCTTATAATAGAGACACCAGAAGGAAAAGAAGAATAGTAAGGGATAGAAAACCTGTTTGAAAAAGTAATGATGGAAAACTTCCTTAACTTGATGAAAGAAAAAGTCACACAAATCCAGGAAACACAAAGAGTCCCAATCAATAGCAATGCAAAGAGGCCCACTGCAAGATGCATCATAATTAAGATGGCAAAATTCTAAGAAAAGAGAGAATCTTAAAGGCAGAAAGGGAGAAACAGAAAGTAACATACAAGGGAGCCCTGATAAGCCTAGCAGCTGACTTCTTAATGGAAGCACTACAAGCCAGAAGGAAATAGCAAGAAATATTCCAAGTAACGAAAAACAAAGGCCTGCAACCAAGACTACACTATCCAGCAAAGATCTCAATTAAAATGGAAGGTGAAATAAGGAGTTTCCAAGACAAAAGAAGCCTCAAAGAATACACCTCCTTCAAACCAGCTCTGAAAGAGATGCTAAAGTTTCCGCT
This sequence comes from Tonatia bakeri, assembly GCA_004024845.1. Lineage (NCBI taxonomy): Eukaryota > Metazoa > Chordata > Mammalia > Chiroptera > Phyllostomidae > Tonatia > Tonatia bakeri. The sequence continues at coordinate 142,028 of PVIA01002860.1, read as the reverse complement.
TTAAAAAAAGAAGGGAAAAAAAAGAATGAGAGAGAGAGGAACACAATACTAACCTTAAATGTAAAGGATTAAAAACTCCAATCAAAAGACATACAATAGCTGAATGGATAAGAAATTATGACCCACACATATGGTGCCTACAAGAGACACACCTCAGGACAAAAGACGTACACAGACTGAAGGTGAAGGGCTGGAAACAAATATTCCAAGCAAGTGGAGAGGAAAAAAAAAAAAAGCTGGGGTAGCAATACTTATATCAGAAAAAATAGACTTCAAAAAAAGGGCCATAGAAAGAGATCCAGAAGGACACTTCATAATACTCAAGGGAAGAATACATCAAGAAGACATAAACATTGCAAATATATATGTATCCAACATAGGAGCACCCAAATATATAAGGAAAATCTTGGAAGACTTCAAGAAAGATACTAACAGCAACACAATTATAGTAAGGGATTTTAACACCACACTGTCAAAAATGGATAGATCTTCCAAACAAAATATCAACAAGGATATTGCTGCATTGAACAATGCCCTAGATCACATGGACATAACTAATATATATGTATAGAGAGAGCTTTTCATCCCAAAGAAGCAAAATACATATTCTTTTCAAAAACACATGAAACATTTTTAATGATAGACCATGTGATAAAACACACTTCAAAACAAGCCTCAACAAATTCAAGAAAATTGAAATCATATCAAGCATTTTTATTGACTACAGGAGACTGAAATTAGAAATCAACCCCAAGGAAAAAGCTCAAAAGGACTCAAACTCATGGAGATTGAATAGCATACTATTAAACAATGAATGACCCAAGAATGAGATCAAGGAAGAAATCAAAAAATTTCTGGAAACAAATGAAAATGAACTCACAGCAATCCAAAACTTATGGGACACAGCAATGGCAGTCCTGAGAGGAAATTTCTTAGTGATACAGGCCTACTTAAAAAAGATAGAAACATATTAAATAAACAACCTAACCCTACACCTACAAGAACTGGGGGAACAACAACAACAGCCCATAGCAAGTAGAAGGAAGGAAATAACCAAGATCAGAGCAGAATTAAATGACATAGAGACTAAATGCACAATTCTAAGGATCAATAAATCCAGGAGCTTGTTCTTTGAAGAGATAAACAAAATCAACAAGTCTTTAAGCAGACTGATAAAGAAAAAAAGAAAGAGGACACAAATAAATACAATCAGAAATAAGAGAGGAGAGATTACAACTGATACCACAGAAATACAAAGGATTGTAAGAAATTACTATGAAGAACCATATGCCAAAAATTTTGAAAACCTAGGTGAAATAGACAAATTTCTAGAAAAATATGATCTTCCAAAACTCAATGAAGAAGAAGCAGAAAGCCTGAACAGACCAATAACAACTGATGAAATTGAAGCAGTAATAAAAAAAAAAAAACTCTTGACACACAAAAGCCCTGCAATGGACATTTTCATAGGAGAATTCTACAAAGCATTTAGGGAAGAGCTAACCCCTATCCTTCACAGACTATTCCAAAAAATCCAAGAAGATGGAAGACTCCCAAACTCTTTTTATGAAGCCAGCATCATCCTACTCCCAAAATCAGATAAAGACATAACAAAGAAAGAAAACTTCAGGCCAATATCGCTGATGAACATAGATGTTAAATTCCTCAACAAAATACTGGTAAACTGCATCCAACAATACATTAAAAAGATCATACACCATGACCAAGTGGGATTCATCCCAGGTATGCAAGGATGCTACAATATTCGCAAATCAATAAATGTAATACATCACATAAACAAAAGCAAATACAAAAATCACATGATCATATCAATCAAAGGGGGAAAAGCATTTGATAAAGTACAACACCCATTTATGATAAAGTCACTCAGCAAGGTGGGAGTTGAGGGAACATTCCTCATCTTAATAAAGGCCATATACAAGAGACCTATAGTCAACATCATACTCAATGGGCGAAAACTAAACCTTTCCCACTAAGATCAGGAACAAGACAAGGTTGTCCACTTTCATCACTTCTATTCAACATAGTACTAGAAGTCCTAGCCACAGCAATCAGACATGAAGAAGAAATAAAAGGCATCCAAATTGGAAAGGAAGTAGCAAGAGTGTCTTCATTCACAGATGACATGATTCTGTACATAGAGAACCCCAAAGATTCCACCAAGAGACTACTAGAACTAATCAATGAATTCAGCAAAGTAGCAGGATACAAAATTAATATGTAGAAATCAATTGCATTTTTATATGCCAATAATGAACTAACAAGAAAGGAAATCAAGAAAATCCCACTCACAATTGCTACAGAAAGGATAACATACCTAGGAATAAACATAACCAAGGATGTAAAAAACCTATACTTGGAAAATTGTAAGATACTGAAGAAAGAAATTGAAGAAGATACAAATAAGTGGAAGCACATACCATGTCCTTCCACTGGGAAGAATTAACATGAATAAAATGTTTATACTACCCAAAGCAATGGATAGATTCAACACAATTCGTATCAAGAGTTCAATGACATATTTCACATAACTAGAGTAAATATTTCAAAAATTTGTATGGAACCACAAAAGGACATGCATAGCAACAGTGATCCTGAGAAAGAAGAACAAAGTTGGAGGAATCACGCTACCTAATATCACACTGTACCATAAGGCCATAGTAATTAAAGCAGCATGGTACTAGCACAAAGCAGCACATAAATCAGTGGACCAGAATAGAAAACCCAGAAAGAAACCCATACCTTTATAATCAATTAACATTCTATAGAGGCAGCAAGCACATACAATGGGCTAAAGATAATTTATTTAATAAATGGTATGTGAAAAAATTGGACAGATATGTGCAGAAAAATGAAACTAGACCATCTTCTTACATCACACACAAGAATAGATCCAAAATTAATCAAAGACTTAAATGTTAGACCTGAAATCATAAAAATCCTAGAAGAAAACATAGGCATCAAAAATCATGGACATTACTTGCAGCAATTTTTTAATCAGATATATCTCCCCCAGCAAGAGAAACAAAAGAGAAAAATAAACAAATGGGACTATATCAAACTAAAAAGTTTTTGCACATCCAAGGAATCATCAACAAAATAAAAAGACAACCCGCAGAGTGGGAGAACATATTTGCCAATACATCTGATGAAGGATTAATATACAAAATGTATAAAGAATTAAGAAAACTCAAAACCAAAAAACCCCAAACAACCCAATTAAAAAATGGACAAAGGACCTGAATAGACACTTCTCCTAAGAGGACATCCAGATGACCAATAGACATATGAAAAGCTGCTCAACATCACTAATCGTCAGAGACATGCAAATTAAAACCACAATGAGATACAATCTCACACCTATCATAATGGTTATCATCAATAAATCAACAAACAACAAGTGCTGGTGAGGATGTGGAGAAAGGGTAGCTCTTTTGCACTGCTGATGGAAATGCAGATTGACTCAACCACTATGGAAAGCAGTATATGGAAACCTCAAAAAATCAATAATGGATCTGCATTTTGACCCAGCAATCCCAGTTCTGGGACTATATCCAAAGGAACCCAAAACACCAATTAGAAAGAATATAAGCACCCTGTGTTCATTGCAGAGTTATTTACAATTGCTAAAATACAGAAGCAGCCCAAGTGTCTATCAATTGATGAATAGGTGTAACAAATATGGGACATTTACACAATGGAATTCTATGTGTCTATAAAAAAGAAGAAACTGTTCTCCTTTGCAATAGCATGGATGGACCTGGAGAATATTATGCTAAGTAAAATAAGCCAGACAGAGAAAAACAAATACCATATGATCTTACTCATGTGTGGAATCTAATGAACAAAATAAACAATGAACAAAATAAAACCAGAGATATGGAGACACGGAACAGACTGACAGATCTGTGAGGCTAGTGGGGTGGGGAGGTCTGGGAGAGATTAACTAAAGAACATAAATGAATTATGCAAAGCCCATGAACATAGACAACAATGTGTTGAAGGCTGGGGTGGAGGGCAGTGGCTTGATGGGGGGGGGGAGGAAAGAAAAATGGGGAACATCTTAATGATGTCAAGATTTTTTAAAAATGGGAAAAAAATTACTCTACCCAGAAAAGCTATCATTTATAATTGAAGGACAGATAAAGAGCTTCCCAAATAAGAAAAAAGCTAAAGAAGTTCATTACCAACAAACTGATATTACATGAAAAAGTTAAATTATCTTCTTTAAGAAGAAGTAGAAATGAAAAACATAAAAAATATGAACAATAAAATGACAATAAATATATGTACATATATATCAATAATTGAACCTAAAATACAAAATAAGTAAACAAGCAGAACAGAAACAGACTCATAAATACAGAGAACATTTTGATGGTTGCCAGATGGGAGGGGATTTAGGGGATTTGGTTAAAAAGGTGAAGGGATTAAGAAGTACAAATTGGTAGTTTCAGAATAGTCATGGGGATGTAAAGTACAACATAGGGAATATAGTCAATAATATTCTATTGTTATATCTACATATGGTACCAAAAGGGTATGAGATTTATTGGGATGATCACTTAGTAACTTATGTAATATCTAATCACTGGGGTGTACACCTGAAACTGATATAATATTGTATGTCAACTGTAGTTGAAAAATAAAAAATAATTTAGAAAACAACTGTGAAGGAATGCCTTTGGAATAAGCAGTAACACTGATCGTAGATTATTATCCTTTTCCTGCCTGTGAATAAGTTCACATGTAGCACATAATTTGAGGCTTTTAAGAGAATATTTGTGCAGTGGCCTTCAAGGCAGAGTAGAAGAGAGTCAATATTTTTTTTAATTTCTTGTATTTTATGAACTTACATAAAAAGAAATGAAGAGTAGAAATATCTACAAAAATATTACAGATATATTCTGTTTTGCCTTGTGGTTAGGACAGAAAGTCTCAGGCAAGGTGTGAATAAGAAAGAGACAGAGGGGGCAGGGGAGGGGAGAGGACCCTGAATCGTCACTCTTGTCCTACTATCGGCAAATGACTAGTCATCCAGTGTCCAGTGGCTGGGCCATAATTGAACCACAAAAAAAAAATGGATAATAAAAACCAGAAGACGAATGAAGAAGAGGATCTTGCTCCAAATCAGAAGAGACTCTTCCTTGGCCACTTGTGTCATAGGGTTACTAATTCCTGGTTATTTCTTAAGGAGAAAGTGGTAATTAGCATCAAGACTGCTTTGTAGCTAAACTTGCACATTAATTGTACCCTTTTGAATTATATTCTCCATCAGGAGGCTGTGTACTGATTATTAGACAATGTAGCTTCAGCAATTCCCTTGTTAAATATATAATTAGCCCTTATAACTCCCTAAATTAAAAAAGAGCCTTTTCAGGTAGAATTAATGTGTTAAATAATGCAGGTGAACCAAATTAGCCATCTGGGTACACATAAAGAGTATAACAAGGCATTGGCATCTCTTGGAGAAAAGAAGCCTCCCTATACTTCGATGTGCTAACTACAGTGCCAGTGTTTGCAAAGGAGTGATCATGGGGTAGGTTCATCAGGTGGCCTGGGGTGCAGAGTCTCACATTCCATCCTGGAGGTTGGAGTCCTAGGATCTGTTTTTTGTTTTAAACATCACCTCAAGTGGGTCTCCAAAACTCAACACTTGTACAAATGTGACAGCTAAGGCTGAGGGATTGTTACACTGAAGGCCAAAGGCTGGTAAGGATCAGGGCTGTGACTTGAACGTGGGTCTGCTAACCCCCTAACGGGGCCTTCTTGCCACTCTGCTGCCCATCCTGCCCTAACTTTACATTAGCACAGCTCCTTATTCCATAGTTCCTGACCTTTGGTGTGCGTGGCCTTCCATCAAGCAAAAGCTGAACAATAAAATCTACCTTCTTTGCTGAGCTTCTGGGTGCAGATGTGCTATTAGGAGCTAACTCTGATATGTTTCCCACAACATGGCTTCTCCATAGGCACAGGAAAGTTGGTATTACATTTTTTCATTAAACATTCAGTCTCCACAGAACACGAATAGAAAAAAGCCACCGTCAGCAGAGAACTGACACTGGATAAGCACTGAGATCTAGGGCAGCAATGCAGCCCCACTGCAGAGCAGAGGCTGGTCCCCTCAGGAAGCTGTGTGCCCTACTGAGCCCTGACAGAAGGTGCTCTGCCTGACACCAAGACTGTGATTTGAACCTTGCCCCTTTCCCATGTCCAGCAGGACTGCAGGTCAGGTATGAGCTTTGGAACTGAATCACCCACTGTGTAAAATCCCCAAGACACTGATGTAAAATAACAGCCCAGATCTGAAGACTCCAATGGGCTCTTGTGAGGCAGTTAAGGGACCACACATAGGGAAAGCAGTTTAAAATTCAGGTGGTTAAAATTCTCAAAGAGATAATGGAAGGAAGAACATCATGAATTAAGGATGGCGGTTTATAAATCCTCATCGACAACTTTAAATTCTGTTGAAATTATAGGAATGAAAAATATAGTCACTGAAATTTTTTTAAATTTTATTGATTGAATAAAAGTAAACTGGAATCAGAGAAAGGCAGAATTAAATTTATCTTTTCTTCATCAAACATGTATTCTATTTACATAAGACTTCCGTGAGCAAACAAAATAGCCATACAGCACTGGTGAGAAAATGTATCTCACAAGTTTAATGTTTTTCAGTACATACTCAACAACTGGAAGTACAGGGCTGAGAAATGGGTGCACATGAATGAAGCATGGAAGAGTTATTTTTTATTTCCAGATAATTGTGTGTGTGATTCCACTATCATTTCTCATGTAAAACAAGCACATTCATTTTGCCCAACAAATGTTAAGTTACATTTTTACCAAACGAGTAAATCAAACCATTTTGGATTCTCAAATGTATGCATATGTATGCCTAAAAATTCAGGGCATGTATCATTATATAACTATGTACACAAAAACTAGTCTTAGTTGAATTTTACTCAGGCGACTATTGTCTAGGATAAAAAAAGTGATATTTCAATATCAGCTCATTTGAAAGCAACATCCCAATTTTACCTCTAAAATTCAGGCAACAGCCAAGTCTGTCACTTCAAGTGAGAGTCCTTAAACTCTTTTATTACGTGTGCTCATATTTATTCACAATCAGATGAACAAATGAATAAACATCTGTTGTGAGGTGGGGTTGGCTAGTACCTTCTGGAGGGCATTTCTCGATAGCTTTAACTTGTGGGTGTCTGATATGTCCCCTCCTCCCTCATAGCAAGCTCCAGGTAGCACTCAAGCAGGAAAGTTTCTTTTTCATCAGTAGTGCTGATTTAGCCTCTCAGTAGGACTGGCCGGCAATATAATTTCTTCTCACAGCTATCTGAAGCATGGATGCAATTGTGTGAAATTAAAATTTAGTTGAAAACCTTTTCACAAGTCCCAGTGATCACGTTGAACTGACTTGGCTTAGAACGACCCATCAGAGTGCAGGTTTGAACTTTTCCATTAGGGGGCAGTCACATACTGCTCACTTCCAAATGCAGCTCAGGACGTTTTTTGATGACCGCATTTTTGGAGGTTAGCAAACTATTTCAGTAAGTAGCAATTGGTAGTTGCCAAGTAACATTCTCCACACTTCATGCTTTAAGTTCCCATATAAGTTCGTGTTTTTGGTTTGTAATATTGTCTATTATTAGTCCACACAAACACACAACTTGTTTGGAGGCAGCTTGAGGCTGATTAGCAAGGATACCCAGTGAATAAACTGATGATAAAGTAATGTTAGAAAGTGACAAGTTATTTTATCTTTACTTACCAGTTAATGTCTGTAGCTTAAGATAAGCTGATATTATTCATTCCTTAGGCACTCAAGGGTGATCATGGCCAGAGGGGGGAAAAACAATCATGTAATTTCTAACTTTTTCTTTTGTTTAGATCTAGCCTAAGAATGTTAGAAATATTTATTTAAATTTAGTTTACATGATGCTAAAAGACTTTTCTTTGTTTATACTAAGTAGTCCTACTATTTTAATTTTCCATAATTTTATTGTGAGAAAGAAAAATTTTGTTAATTATATAGCAAATTATTTCTATCTTTATAAGTAAAAGTGAGATATCAAAGCATTGATTAATATGCCTAACTTTGAAAATAAATAATTTTGAATATGGAGGTTTAAATTAGGAGTTGAAAGTAATGTAGAATTAGAAAGTAAAAATTTCCAGGGGATTATAATTAATTAATTCTTATCAGGTTGGTACTATGGATCTGAAATAGAGCATTTACTTACATATGAAAAATATCATGTGTTTAAAATTTCTTTTCCACTTTTTTTTTTAGCTTAAAGAACATCATCACAGTGTGGTAAATCTTAAGATTTTATTTTAGTAATGTTTTCATCTCAAAGATTTTGTTTTCTAAGCAAAACCAGTTAGATACATTGCCACAACTAAAAGCAGTACTGTAGTATAATTAGTTAACTACAGTTATATTCTTGTACTTTAAAGAATTTTTTAAAGGCACAGATAACCTCTATAAAGTATGTTGAATTCAAGAAGCTCCCTTTTAGCTGCTTATTCTTTAAAAATAATTTTAAAAATGAGTAATACAAATGTGCTCAGGGAAGACCTTAATTCAAAGAAATAAACAGTTTTTTACAACTGTATTTCGTACAAAATGAATTCATATATATATTTTTTTCCTTAGGTAACATAAGTTTTCATGGAAGAGATATAAAAATACAAAATGAAAATCATGCTAAGTATATTCAAATAATGTTTTAAAATAATTTGAAACAAAATTTTAGTATTTCAAATTCAAACTAAAATTTAAATATTTTAAAAATATTTTATTTGTTAAAAGTTCTTAAATAAGTTCTCATAAATAGTGCATTTTGTTTCAAGATTAATAATACTCAGTTAAATTCATGTCATAAAATTGGATATGTTAAAAACCTAAAACAAATTTCTCAAAAAATAATTTCAAGTTCTAACTTTTATTCTTTTTATCAAAAGTCTCTGTGAAAGATTATAAACTTAAATAGATAGATTTTGAAATAATAAACCCAACATGCATTGAGAATGATGAATAGGTTATATATTTACAAACGTACAAGCTTATAACAAAACAATTTTTATTTTGTTAACCAGGTGAAGATTACATTTTATTTTTTTCTGAGCTTCACAATAAAAAGACCACTAATTTGAAAATTAGTAGTTTGACTGAAATGAAAATGTTAAAAACTGAAAAGAAAATTACCTACATGGGTATACTTTTGTATATTTTTAATGATTTTATTTTAGATAGGTTTGCTTTTTGGGAGAGGTACTGATTTTTTATTTGTCTGTGATTTGCAGTCCCTAGTTTAACTACATTTACAGCAAAACACAGCAACTAATAATTACATAAATGTTATGAACATTTATCAACAGGTTGAAATTTCACAAGACAAAATTTTAATTTGCTAACTTGTCATCCTTTTTTACACATTAAGAAAAGTTTCTGCATTATAATTGGTATATTCAGCATTGCTTTTAAAACATATTTTATCTACAATTTTATAGACACATAAGGCAAATTTTCACGAAAAATTAGTTGCACCAAGAAATTGCTATGATGGGACTCTAAGCAGTCAGAGGTAGTGACAGTGCAGACTGGGGGTCTGTTATCAAGCACTGAAATGAGTCCATTACAAGTATGATAAAAGTAGATAGAAATATTATATTCTTTTGGAATTGTACTCATGTAAGTGAGAAAGCATCAGCCTTACCTTTGATGTCTATCAAAATGACGAAATAAAGTAGAAGGAACATTGCAATCAATCTGTGGCTGAAGAAATGCTTAATACCAGAATAATAGCAATAGGCTCCCAGCAATTGAGTGACTAGACATATCCTCCTTACACCTCAGAAGGAGTTCTCATAGAGGAGCTCCGGTGCCTCCCAATGGGCTGAGCATGCTCACTTCACTGGCATGAGGGGAGATGGTGTTCTGTCACAACACAGCCTACCTTCCTTGTTTCATATTAATTTAAATCTTCAGTTGTATTCTTGGTCATTATTTCATAATAGTATGTGCAGAGTGACATAGATAAGAAATATTTTATTTAAAAAATATTTTAAAGTTTTTCTCCTCTAAGCATGTAGTTCAGTAGGCTCTTATTTAAATGCAAACATACACAGAGGTTCTTAAACTATAAAGGGATATAGACTTACACTGAATAGGTGATGAAGCTCTTTGCAAGCATATTTTTCATGCAATAAGTAAGCGACAAAAAGGTACTTCCCAGCAAATACACTTCTATTCAAATTCACTTAAACGTTTTCAAATGACACACAGAAAGATAGTAGTAATTAAAATATATGGCTTTGTGTTTAGTAGTTACTTACTGTAAGACATTTCCACAATATTATAAACCTCATTGACTTCTTCTATAATCATATTCCCTTTTTAAAGTAGAAAATCTCATTCTTGCTTCCAATTCATTGTTGCACACCTATTAGAAAATGTTGATGTAATTTAGTTCTTACATCCTGAAAGCAGCTTCTAAAGCAGCATAGTTAGTGCAAGGTAAAGTATAGAAAGGGACCTTTGGTTGTAGGACTCAGTCAGTCCTAGTATAATTATAACAATTTCTACAAAAGCACACTGTAGAATTTCATTGTCAGAGTACAACGGAAGTCACAGAGTGATAGAGTTTACTAATTGTGGAATGTCTATATAGACATATAAAACAGGATGCAGTGCTGATTTGAACAGAATGATACAGATTCTCTTACGTGTTTTTATTAGTCACATCCCAATCATTGGAGAAACTGTCCTGTGATGATGGGCTATTGTCATCAGAAATAGTAAGAGATGGGATTTCCACTGTGCTTTCCTTCATTTGATTTTAATGGAATAAGGACCCAAAAGGAATTTGAAAATGAAAATATTTTATTTATCACATAACGTAGTTAGTTCTTTTCTGTTCTAAGAAGTGTGCTAAATTCTCCAAGACTCTTTCCAGATACATTTAGACGTGTTTTCATTTTATTTTTCAAACCAAAGGAGAGAACAACAAAGAATAAAGATGAGAAGAATTATCTCAAGAACATTTTTTATTTTACATATCGAATTTGCCTTACTTCATTTGAAAAAAATCAGGGTGATGAATTTTTCTTAACTTTTTTGGGTTCTGCTGCCAAGATGATGGATGCTAGTTTCTCATCCTGAAACTTGAGCATGAATTTTTAAGTGCAAATAAATACATGAATTGCCCATTACAACTCTATTTGAGGTTTAAATATATGTTCTGTGAAAATATAATTTTTGTAGAAAGAAGAAATGTCAAGATTTTAAAGAACTTAGTTTAGATTTCTTTGTGACTATTAAGCCTTAGGAATGAATTTAAATTGATAAAAGGTTGAATCATCATCTTTTTGTGTTAAGCTTTTCAAAATTACTCTTTGAAATATTAACACAAAAATTCAGTTAAGAGCATCTTTGGCTCATTATTGGTTTCTAAAGGCAGAAAGTGCAAGAATTGAAACATTTCATTTAATGTTTTACCTTTGATTTATCTAGTGTGAGTCTGCAACCTTTTGAATTGAAGCTGAAGTGGCAGAAAGAGGCACAAGGATAAAATGTATGTGTTTAAATAAGGATGAATGGATTTACTTTCTCTTAGAGACATGGTGGGTTAGGAAGCTCAGGAGAGTGCCTCAGGCAGAGCTGGGAAGGAGGCTTGTACAAACTGACTCATCCCTGGATATTAACTTCAGATTTACACAAGTGTATTTTATTGATCCTTGCCTGGATCAACTCATTTCTCCTTTCCAGTGTCCTGTGGGCAGCACTCAGACTTTTGGCGATAACTGTAAAAAAAAAAAAAAAACTCATGTAAATATAATATTTACTATATGGCATAATTCAATCTAATTCTGGCTAATTCTAGAGACTTTATTAGCTGAAAGTACTAATTACCTGGTACCAATGTTGGGGTGGGGCATATTCTCAGCTTCCACTATAATGTTTATTCATATCTTAGAATCCATTGTTATATATAAAGTTTGAAATTCAGAACATAATTTATTTAAATATCGTCAGAAATCCCAACTTTAACACATTTTCAGAATTGCGTAATTTTTTTATATGGGCTATAAATTCTCTATGTTGCCAAATTAATGTTTTCAGTCAAGATATTTACTCAATACTCACTCTGCTTGATGCCAGTGTAGGCTTGTAAACACCCTTACTTCTGCCATCGAGCTAGCCTTTTATTCACAAAATCTGATTTATTAGCTGTTTCATATCACTTTCTGTTTTGAAGGAAAGTGATAGAGTGCTACTCAATAATAGATACAATCTCTTCTCAAAAAGATAAATTATAGAGAAATAAATATCAGAATATTCATTTGTGTGTCTCATCATAATGAATTTATAGTAAAATCTTAGTAATTCAGTCATACTAGTAACGTATCTGTTATTACAATTGTTAGCCTTTCTACATGAGATTATGTCATGAACTCAGCATTCAGTAAGACTGGTGTTTTGAGTGAATTCCTCAGCAGTGGTAACAGGTTGATTCACATTCTGTAGGCAGAGCAAACCTAACTGAACACATGGTCTCAGTAGCACAGTGTATCAATCAGTTAGCAAACCAGTTCTGATATGGGGTCCATTATAAGCAAGAAAGTCTAAGTGTTCTAACTCTGATGTTCTACATTTAAAATAATTTAAATTATGCTCCCTATCTCTGGGAAATTCCATTCCTGGCAAGCTCAGCAATGAGGAGCATAGCTACAAACCCAGAGCACAGAACATTACTGAGAAATCCACTACTAGCAGTATGTTGATTAGAAACTCTAAAAGGCCATCTTGCTTGAAAATGATGACTCCTGCCTAAAACAATTTTCACTGCATTTCTGGAGTCCTCAAAATGAGGGGAATTAAGTCTAAAGGGACATGAGACAAAACCAAAACAAAATGCAGAAATGACAATGGAGAACAGTAAACATTTATAAAAGGCAAAGAGCCCCTCCAAACAAATGCAGAGATCCATACTGCAGCTTAAGACCAAGCCTTGAGTGAGTGACATCTTGTGAGGGCTCATGCTAGACCTCCTCAGAGGATCAAGAGTGCAGTCCATGGTGGCGCCCCCTAGCACCATGTAAAAGAAGGACGTGCTGTGTAAGAAAGATCCTCAATTTACATCCTTAGGCTTTACCCAGATTAACATCAACCGGATATTGGTTCATTATCAAAAACTAACCAAGCACACTTATATGAGAATCAACAGAAATGAAAGCAACAGATTCAGAAGCCTAAGAACTTCGAATATTAAAATTATCATGTATGTAATATAAAATGTTTAAAGGAACACATGGAATCATGAAAATGAGTCAGAAGGGAGGAACCATTCAAAAGAACCAAAGAGAATTTTCAGAAATAAACAATATGTTTATGAAGCTTAAGGACTCAATGGATAAATGAAATAGCCATTAAGACATAGTAAAGAAAAAATTTGTAAATTGGAATTAAAGAGATGAGGAAAATATTCAGAAAGTAGTACAGATATACAAGAAATGAAAAGAATTAAGGAAGTTAAGAGATTTGAGAAAAGGATGAAAAGTTTCAACATACAGCTAATTGGCATCCCAGGGAGAGAGAAGAGTGAGAATGAAGAAGAGGTAATATTCGAAGAGATAATGACTGTGAACTTTCTAGAAATGATTAAATATAAAATTTACAGATGTAGGAAAAATTTCTAGTACACAGTAGAAATAAAAATAAATCTACATTTGGACACTTCATGTTGAAATGGCATAATATCAAATATGCAGAGAATGCTTTAAAAGGAAGCAGAGAAAAAAGATAGATCACTTATGAAGGGAAGATTGAGATGCTGGTGGACTTCCCAACCACAACCATAGGAGCCAGAGTGAGTGTGATAGCATCAGAGTCCTGAGAGGGAATGACTGGCTACTGAAAACTGTGTGTCCAGGAAGACCATCTTTTAAAAGGCGTATAACATACAGTCAAGCGCAAGATACAAAAAAAAATTAAGGGAGAACCAAAAAAGAAATGCATGGATAAGGCATTCAATGGTATTTCAGGGAAGGGGACGATTGGTTTGAGTTGAGGACCATTAAAAGAAAGCAGAGCTCTGTCTTCATGAAGAATGAATTGAGAGATTAAGAAGTCGTGCCAACTGTTCTTACAGTGGTGTGACAGTCCATCCAAGTCAGACTGAAGGTGAAAGTAAGGAATGCAGATTCTGGTACCTGTGTGAAGTGAGGGAATGCTGCCTATACACACTAAACAGGCAAACCCAAATTAGGAGAGAGATCTCCTTAGGCATCCTGGACACATGGTGGTGCATTAAATTACTGCTCCCAATTATTGCACTCCCACTTTTGCTGTGGGACTTGCCAGTGCCTCTCATAGGTCATATGTATACTTCTTTCTTGGCTGTGAGACTAATTTTGACAAAATGAATACGTAGCATGTACTATATTCCAGCATGTCTGGTGTCTCTTGGCTGGTTGTGCTCCCCAGTCTTTAGCCAGAATGACAGTCATGTGCAGTGTGCTTGATTGAGCCTGATCCAGCTAACCCTGTAAGAGCCACAGGTGACCCACATGCCATGAGGAAGGCATTCATTTGATGCTTGTAAGCCACTGAAGTTATCATTTTATTGCTGCTGTTTTGGTTGTCACAGAAAAACACATCTCAAACAGACAGATCTGGAAATCATTAGTCCAGACCTTAGTTTTTCAAGACAAAAACTAAGTAGACTGGCCTGTAAGTATATGTGACATGTATTGAATCAATTAATGCACACATTTTATTTTTCTTTGCAGAAATTTCCTTCTTTTAAAATGTCTTCTGCATTATATGCCATTTCTATGTTTCTTGGAGTAAATTAGGCAGGGATTATATCAAGGTGGCATTCCTTTTTTTAAAAAAGAATTGTTATTGTATGTTTTCCTTTATCATTTAATGCCCTTATACCCATCCCCTGCAATCACCATACTATTGTCCATGTCCATGAGTCCTTTCTTCTTTTTGCTCAATCCTTCCACCCCCTAACCTCTCCCCACTCCGATAGCTGTCCTCCTGCTCTCGATCTATGAGTCTGTCCCTATTTTGCTTCTTAGTTCAGTTTGTTCAGTAGATCCCACATATAAGTGAAATCATATGGTATTTTTCTTTCTCTGATTGGCTTATTTCACTTAGCATAATGTTCTCCAGGTCCATCCATGCTGTTACAAAGGGTATAATTTTCTTCTTTATGGCTGAATAGTATTCCATTGTGTAAATGTGCTATAGTTGGTTTATCCATTCATCTATTGATGGATACTTAGGCTGCTTCCATATCTTGGCAATTGTAAATAATGCTGCAATGAACATAGAAGTACTTATGTTCTTTCAAATTAGTGTTTTGGATTTCTTCAGACATATTCTCAGAAGTGGGATCACTGGGTCAAAAGGTAGATCCAATTTTAATTTTTTGAGATATTGCCATACTGCTTTCCATACAATAGGCTAAAGATAATTTATTCAATAAATGGTGTTGGGAAAATTGGACAGATAATACAGAAAAATAAAGCTAGATTACCTTCTTATATCACACACAAGAATAAATTCAAAATGGATTAAAGGCTTAAATATTAGATTCAAAACCATAAAAATCCTAGAAGAAAACATAGGCAGGAAAGTCTTGGACATTGTTCATAGCAATGTTTTATCTGATATATCTCCTCAGGCAAGAGGAACAAAAGAAAAAAATAAATGGGACTACATGAAACTAAAAAGTTTTTGCATAGCAAAGGAGACCATCAACAAAATAAAAAGAAAACCTATGGAATGGGAGAACATATTTTCCAATATATCTGATAAAGGGTTAATACCTAAAACTTATAAAGAACTTACAAAACTCAACACCACCCCCACAATAAATCCAATTAAAAAATGGGTAAAGGACCTGAATAGACAATTCTCCAAAGTGTACATCCAGATGAACAATAGACATATGAAAAGATGTGCAACATCACTAATCAGACAAATGCAAATCAAAACCACAAGGAGATACCATGTCATACCTGTCAGAATGGCTATCATCAATAAATCAACAAAAAACAACTGCTGGTGAGGATGTGTAGAAAGAGGAACCTTTTTGCACAGTTGGTGGGAATGTAGACTGGTGTAACCACTATGGCATTCCTTTATTATTCACAGAATGATTCCTAAACATCTGCTGAGTTGTCTTCTTCTGAAATCCTGTGTGTTATGACTAAACTCCAATATGCCCTTAGTAAATATACGGAGGGACCCAAAAGATCCTGGAATTATCTTCTGGAGGGTGGGCCTATTAGTACACACTTTCCCTACTCTGTGAGTGTTCTAGAAACCCATCTATATCAGTGCGCCAGCTGGCGATGTGGTGAGAAGCTGTATTTGGCTTCAGTGAATTTTTTTTGAAGACTCTTTCAATGTATTTGCCCATTTCTCAATGGGTGATTTACAAGCACACCTGTCCACACCATGCTGAGTATTCAGCAGTTTGACCAAAACCAACATGGCTCGCATGCCCCACCCTGCACATTCTCCTGATCTGACCCTGAGCAACACTTTTTTTGTTTGTTTGCCCAGGTGAAAAAAATCCTCAAAGGGAAACATTTTGCCAATGTGAAAAAGGTGAAACAAAAACCAGTGGAAGCATTAAAAGGCATCAGAATCAACAAGTTCAAAAACTGTTTTGAGCAGTGGGAAAAAAAGTCTCAATAGGTGTATTGTATCAAATGGAGTGTATTTTGAAGGTGACTGGAGTTTAAACATGTGATAATAAATACAGAATTTTTTATAAATAAATTCCAGGTCTTTTGGGGTCCCCCTTCATAGGTGTTATTTCCTAGTTCATCTGTGTATAGGCTCCAAATGCCCTCATTTTTAAGCTTCAGGAAACAACAAATAAATGAGAGCACTGTTTGGTGGCTGTATCAATTTTAAAGTCTGTGTATTGAGCTTACCCTAAATGAAAATATCTTTACTTATAAAGTACAATCATGTATGCTGCTGGGTCATGATCTTTGATTTAAAGTGAAAAACCACAAATCACTTTTATCTGAATTCCTTTCAAATTCATGATTCCAGTTCTTCATTTTATAGCCTTATAAAGACACAAACCCAGCAGAGCCCACCGAAGCCCTCAAACCAGCCTGAAGACTCCTAATGCCATTATCCTCCCCCTTCTGTTACTGTGCCTTGTGCTTGAGTGTTTACATGGATCTGTGCACTAGTGCTCATTATGTTACTTCACATTCTGATGGCTGGATGAAGTATCCATAAAAGTGCCCAAACTATTGGTTTTAGATGGGAGAATGAGCAAAGTGATGGCCCTAAATAATCAATAAATTAGATATTCTCTGGAGCAGAGTTACCTCTGCTTATTTTTGGGCAACCCTGTACCACCTCATGATGGGTATTACTTCTCATTTTTGATGCATTCATTGAACCAACACTTTCTGAGTTGAATGATGTTTAAGTTGATGAGAGAGGGGATGTGGCACATCCAGAGGACTTGAGAGAAGGAGGCTGTGGGAGGATGCTGCAAGATTGTGTGGAGTAGGGCTGAGCATTGAACTGTGTTTTAAACCATGGGGGGAAATGTAAATTTTATGTGGCAGGAAAGGGCAAGGTAGGGAGAAGCTTTAGTCAAAGACAAGGGAGAGTAGGTTGGCTCAGCATTGAAGGAGAGTAAGTTAGAGAGAGCAGGGCCTGAAGGCAGGAGGGCCCATTAGATCTGTGACTGGAGTCCAGGAAGTCATGGCCAAAGGCTGTGGCATGGGGAATAGAGAAGGGCAAGCAAATATAAGATGTATTTAGGAGCTGGAATTGAAGGGATGTGATGAACAGTGAGAGGAAGGGAGGAAGAGATGCCTCAGGTGATTCTTAGATCTTCAGTTTGAGCCTTTGGATCAGAGCTGGAGAAGTGTTTTATCAGAGACAATATTGACTGAATACTTCTACATGCTGAATCTGAGGGCCTTGAGCATAGAAATGTCTAGCCAGCAGTTGGAAATAGAAGTTAGAATCTAGGAAAGTGGTATGGTGTGGGACATAAGGAGTCGCATTAAGAAATAATTACCTAAAATATTCTCGAATAAAGGGATTCAAAGGCTACAATAAAAATTTTTAAATCATTCAGTTGCCATATATGAAAAGATAGTCATAAGAAGCTTGATTTAAAGTTCATTAAAATTCTAAAGCACTCAAGTATTAGGGTAACATACAGCTAATTTGAAAGTACTAGCTAATGAGCATTCATTATATGACTAAGACACATGGGCTCCATTTGAGTAAACCAAAGTAAAAGAGCTAAGAAAAATTACAATGCCACAGTAGTCGGTGAGGCTAGGTAAGTAATTATATGTACATGTGCATATTCCAAACACATGCAGAAAATTAACTAGATCCTGTCAATGCAATGCTATTGGATTTCAGAATGGATATTGAAGGCACACAGCACTAATAAATGAGTGAGAGTAAACAGTAAACTTTGTGGAAATATTGAAAAGTTTTATTTTCATGGTATGTCATATAACAGCTACCTTCAGAATCAAGGGTGAGCCAAAATAATTAGGGCCAAGCATAAGGCCAAGGAAAAGCTAAAATTCTCTCTTAAATCACAGAGCTGTCCCAGAGGCAGATGCTTATAAAGATAGCTTTTCTAGGTCTTCATTTTAGGGGTCCTCTGCAATCCAGTGAGGAACCAGGGAGCTCAAAGAGACTCAGGAAGATAGCTGGGACAGGGGCTGAGGTACTAGAAAGAGAAATGACTTCACTGGCTAGTGCCAACAGTGGCCTGAATTTCTTATATAGATCTCACTGCACAGCTGGCTTCCTAGAATCTATACTTACTTCATTTTCCACAGGTTCTGTAGGCTGCAGATGTCTCTGTTCTTTTAGTTATATTTCATATATATTTCACATATATATTTCATATATATATATATATATATATATATGAATGAGTTGAAAAGATGAGAGAGGGAGGAGACACATCAAGAAAACTTCATTTATTGAGAAAGAACCAAGAATTTGATAAGTCACAGATTATGTCTTTAGCTAGCATATGCTAAATTAGTTCTGTAGTTTAAAAACATTTTAATTACTACCCGCCTGGCTGGCATAGCTCAGTGGATTGAGTGCAGGCTGTGAACCAAAGCATCACAGGTTCGATTCCCAGTCAGGGCACATGCCTGGGTTGCAGGCCATGGCCCCCAGCAACTGCACATTGATGTCTCTCTCTCTCTCTCTTTCTTCCTCCCTTCCCTCTCTAAAAATAAATAAAAAAATAAAAAATCTTAGAAAAAACATTTTAATTACTAACTTTAGTAAACAATCTTTGTTGAAATTTATAACAGGCACCAATTATATATTTTATCTCTAATTGAATGCTTTTCTATTTACTGTATCTTTTAGGACTATAAATAGATTGGCGTTTCATGAAAAAATCACCCTGGAGGATGATCATTTTTTTCACTATATGAAACTCTGAACTTAGGACATGACCACATACTGCAGACTATTTGATGGAAGAAAACATATTGAATTACTCTGGATTTGGCAAACCTAGAGGTTTGGCTCTCAGGTCTATTTCATCCAAATCTTGGCAAAAGTCCCCCACGTGAGTGTGGGCCTGGCAAGAGCTTCTGAAGCCCCCAGGGTGATTTTATTGCTGGTATGATTCCATTTGCAAAGAGAAGAGTCTCTGAAGGTTTAATGATACATATGAAGAATGGCTGGCTGCAGGTTTTCACTCAACACACCCTGTTGTTGAAGGCAGCAGGGGCAGCTTCCAGGTGAGAGCACCTCACATGGGACAGCCTTAGAGAAAGCAAGTGACCCTGGACTTCCTCTGGCTCTGAAACCTCGGGTCTTATTTTTCTTCCTTCCTTCTTCCTCCCTTCCTCCTGGCACACTAGAGATCCTCATGAAATACTTACTGATGGAGTGGAAGGGTGATTTTTCTGCCATCAATCCTTTGCTTTTTTTGCTTTCTTTCTCTCCGGCTGTTTCCCTCATTTAAATTAATACAACATGGAACTCAAGTAGATTTAGAGTCAAATGATCTTAGTTCAATAAAAGAATTAAAATTTCTTTGCTACAAAGAATTTTGGATTCATATAATACATGAGTAAATGGACTAATATACTGTTCCATAGTTCTCGAAAAGTAAAGGAAATTAACAGGCTGACAGTGACCAAAGGGGAGAGGGGAGGGAATTTCAGGGGAAAAGGGGAAGGGTTTGCAAGAACAAGCATAAAGGACACATGGACAATAAATAACAAGAGGGGGTGGAAATGGGAGGGATGGGGGTAAAAGGCAGAAAACTGTACTTGAACAACAATTAAAGTAAAAAAAGACATTTTTAAAACCTTGACTGATTTCTCCATTTAATATTACAAGGTCTTAGTAGAAAATTTTTGTTTTGTTCCTTAAAATTACTTAGTGAACTAAATATCATTAGGACGAAAGTACCAAAAAGAATTTGAAGATACTAACTAGCATTGAAGTAAGCAAACCTTTTGCTTTGCTTCGTTTCCCAATATTAGTTGCATCTGAAAGTTTATTTTACATCCTCAGGGTAGTTAGTCATTTTTATTTTCAACCTTTGAATAAACAGGGACATTTTAAGAGATAGCCTTCTGATTCTAGGCATAACCATGTCAAGAAGAGATATGTCCTAATAAATACATAACTATGGTTAGAAAAAGCACCCTGACAGGTATTATACTATCTTAGAACATGCCTCCCTTGAGACATCTTCCCTGGAGGTCATTCCTAACTTGGGATGACACATGTGTGCTGTACAATAGACCAGGGCTCCCTCAGAGCATCATCAAAGGGAGGCTGAAGCTGGGAACGGAGGAGTCCCTGAAGCTATTTACTGGTGAGAAGGCCTGGAAAATTCATTTTGAGTTATAGAATCCTTGTGTAGCCTCAAAAGAAGTGAGCATGAGAGGGTTCAACTTCGGAGCATGGGTGGGGAGGTCTGTGTCAGGTGGCACAAGGCAGAGCCTAGGACTTCTGAAGATGTGGGAGGAGCCCTTGGAGGCTGCTGTCTTCACCAAATGCCAGAGTGGCTAAAACAATCACAGATGCTACTTCCTCTTGGGAAAATTGTCTGTGGGTACAGGAAAGTCATTTCTGAAGAAATGGGGGCCTACACCGGGCAGATCACACACTGGAGAACAAATGTTGGAGTAGGAAGTTCCATTTTAACATCCATGTGAGGACTAAGTTCCCCAAAATATTAACCCCCACCCCCTGCCTCCTCTCACTCTGCTTTCTCTCTTCCTGGCTCTCTCTTTTCACATGCTATCAAGTTTATCTATTATCTATCTATCTATCTATCTATCTATCTATCTATCTAGTCTATCATCTATCATCTATCTATGTATCTCTTCTTTGTTGTCTATCTCCCCTCCCTAGAATGGAAGCCCCACAAGGTGAAAGTCTGATTATTTCCTTTATTATCTTTCTCTAGTGCATACTGAGCTTTAGTACACACTCAACAAATATTCGTGGAGGGACTGAATGATTTAATGAACAAATGAAGAGCTCTGTAGAGTATTAAGAGAGAAAAGCTGGTGTGCAGAAATTTGGAAGTGATTTCTCTAGCTTTAAGGCTTTGGCACTTGACAGTGGCTTTGGTGCCTAGCCCAGGGTAGCCCACACATTTAGTGATGACAATAGGAAATATATGTTTTTAATCTAATCAACCACATAACTCCTCTGTGTTGAGAACTCATTATCTGAAAGAACTGCCAGGGTCTGCTCAGGTGATCACAGGTATAGATTCCAAGAAAGGATTCTGGAGAGTTGAAGTAAATCCAAGAAACAGGACCGAGGTGATGGTAGCCTCAGAGGAATTTAATGACATTAGTGGGTGGGAAATGCTACAACCACCTGGCAGGGACTGACCCATAATTTTCTGCTTAAAATGGAATCTATTAAGATTATGTATATAGAACATATTACAACTTTTAATTCTAAATATGGGAAAACATCTGGATTACTTGGCAACATAGCAGTTTAGCCTATTGATGGATCTAGTCCAGTACTGTGATTTGGATTGCTGGAGGTATATGACTGGTTGCATTATCACTTTTTAGAGGCAGAACTAAAGCTGTTTACAAATGGGGGAGTCTAAAAACAAGGAAGCAGCTGCATATTCCTTGGATTGAACCAGTCAGTATCTCAGGCCTAATGTACCAGTTAAAACCTCAGCTTCTCCCTTCACTAATTTACTGATTTAGAAAAAGCCAGGTCCAGTGATTTGGGGCCATGAGTGCTTGGGGATTTTTGATTGATTGCAAGTTAGGAATACAGACAGTAGCCATTCCATACCTCCAGACCTCTGTGTGCAGAGAGCAAGGGTTTGCAACTCTGTGTATTAAATATAACATAGAAAGAAGTGTGTGAAGAAGTGGGTACTGCTGAACCCATTTTCACAGAATGAATATATCCATGTGACCTGCATGCAGATCACAAGAGAACACCTGCACTTGAGACACTCCTCCTGTGTCTCTGTCCTATCACACTGCCCATTACCTCAAGGGCAACCATCATCCTGACTTTCAAAGCCATACATTAGTTTTCCTGTTGTTTTAAAAGTGGAACCATGTACATATTCCCTTGTGAAGAATCCTTTTCACTCAACATCACCCTGCAAAATTTATTCAGGCTAAAGCATACAGCTACACCTCATCCATTCTCACTGTTTTCCACCAGAAGACTATGTCACAATTCATCCCTTAACCATCACAAGTGAACATCCTGACTGCTTCAGTCTATGGCAGTACAAACAGCGGTTCCATGAACACCTGTAGATGTGTTTTTGGTGAACACATGTGTGCATGTAATGGGGTACATACTTAGGAGTGAAATTATTGGGCCACAGTACCCTGCAGACACTGATAAAGGGGTCTCCATACTGACTGTATCCCTCCACACTTCCAGCAGCTCCAGGGCTCCACCTGCTCACGTTCTCACTAACACCACTGCCATTTGTCTGAGTTGGGCTGTTCTGGTTGCTGGGCAGCTTATAGCCTGGTGCCCTCCTCAGTCTGTGCCTCCTTGATAACTTTATTTTATTTATTGGCCATTGGATATCCTCCCCTGCAACTGTACACCCAAATTTGCTGAGCTGTCCTCTGGGTGTTGACCCTTCCAGAGCAAACTGAATAATGGCCTCTAAAGATGTCCAAGCCATAATCCCCAGAAGCTGTGAGGCTGCTACCTGAATGGGGTAAAAGTGACCTTGCAGAAGTGAAGAAGTTAAGGGTCTTAGATGAGGAGATTATCCTGGGTTATACAGGTGGGCCCAGTGTAATCATAGTGGTCCCACTAAGGGGGAGGCAGGAAGATCAAAGTTAAAAAGTCAAGATGTAATGGTAGAAGCACAGATCAGAGAAGAAAGAAGATGCTGCACTGCTTTCTTTGAAGACAGAAGAAGGCCACATGGCCCCATGGGTCCAAAGCAGGCAGCCTCTGGAACCTGGAGAAAACAAGGAACACAGACCTGCCTACACCTTGATTTTAGCCCCATGAAACTGATTTAGGATCTTTGACCTCTAGAACTATAAGATAATATATTCATTTGTTTTAAACCACTAAGTGTGGTAGTTTATTACAGTGACAATAACAAACTAATACACTTCTCACTATCTGCAGGAATTCTGAACATTCTCAGATTGTTCTCCTTTCTACACACAAGCACAACAAACATCCTCTCGCAATCTATGGCCAGCCCTCCAACTCCCCAAATGATGTTCTCAGATGAATAGTCCTTCACTTCAATGTAGTCTAATATATCATTTTTAAAATGCTTAGCAACCTTTTCACACTTGTAAGAAATCTATGCCTACTTCAAGGTCATGAAGACATACTCCTGTGTCTTGTTAAAATATTTTACATTTAAATATATGTGATCAATTTGGAATTGAGTTTTGAGTGCAGTGTGAGACAGTGGCAAAGATTCATTTATTTTCTCATCAGATATTCGTTTGACTTAGCACAGTCTCCCTTCCCCCAGTGCCTGGTAGTGTCACCTTTATGGTGTATGTGTGGGGCCTCATCCAGTGAACATTTACTCTTCACTGCCCTCCTTCACATGCCTGATTTCACATTCACCAAGATGAGCTCTGCAGTCTTGGGAAGCACCAGAAATGGACTGCCCTGGGACAGAAGAGTGGTTCAGGAGGATGGACCCCTCTCACCTCCCCAGGAGGTCTGTCAGTCTCTGAGCATTGGCCTGGCCGGCAGTCTATCAGACCTTGTAGTTCTCAGTCCCTAAGAACTGTGGCAAGGCCTGAATGACTATACAAATAAGTAGTAAAATAGTCAAGGCAGCCATTTAGAATGAGCCTCCAAGGCCTACAGTCATACCAGGGGTCCTCTCTTCAGATTCAGTACTGATACTGTATTTTGTTTATATGTTTATCAGTTGATAAATAAGAAAGTCTGCTCCTAGAAATTGAGCTTCAGTTCATTGGGAACCTTCTTCTTACCCCAGAGTATTTCCTGCTTTTTGATGCTTGAGTTTCCTTCACCCTTATAAGATCAGTATGAATGCTGAGCTTCTGCACAGGCCCAAGCTTGGGAGATCTGGGGGAAAGATCAGCATGTGTCAGATTGGGAACCCCTGCTGAATTGTTGGATGGAGAGTGGGGAGGGTTCTTTGCATCCTGGGCCACTGCCCTCATGTTCACCCACTGCAGGGGACATCTGTGTATTCTGCTCTTGGGCACATTGCTCATCTATAAAGAGGCATCATGGTGGGAAAGGCAAGCTGGGCCTGGAAAGGGACCCGGTTAGAGCCTGGCAGGGAATACCCCTTACAAAGGCAGTGGTTCCCTCCATGAGGGCAGGGACAGTGGTGCAGTGAGTGGACGTACACAGAATTCA
Source organism: Tonatia bakeri (assembly GCA_004024845.1). Lineage (NCBI taxonomy): Eukaryota > Metazoa > Chordata > Mammalia > Chiroptera > Phyllostomidae > Tonatia > Tonatia bakeri. Next base: position 117,082 of record PVIA01002860.1, on the reverse strand, counting down.
CAGTATCTGTGGCAACATTCCCAGGATGAGAGTTTTATATGCAAATATGTGGCTAGTAGGGGTATGGATATGGTTTTGATCTTAAAAGCATCTTTGTACTCTTGAACACAAATAGCAGTGTGGTGGTTACCAGAGGGAAAGGGGTGTGATGTGGGAGGTGGAGGGGGTGTACAGTGCAATATAAAGATCTTTAGTATCATAGAAATGAGAGAATTCTGGGAGAAAAAAAGAAAGGAATGTGTTCCAAGAGTCATGGAGTCTTAATTCCATCAAATACCTGAGAATGCTAGTGAAATAAAAACAGACACATAGTGATGAAAAAAGCCATTGGTCATAGGAGCAGAGATGTTTCTCTTTTTTTTAAATTTATTTTTAGAGAGGGAAGGGAGGGGGAGGGGGAGAGAGAGAGAGACAGACAGACAGACAGACATCAATGTGAGGTTGCTGGGAGACATGGCCTGCAACCTAGGCATGTGCCCTGACTGGGAATTGAACCTGCGATGCCTGGTTCGCAGCCTGCGCTCAATCCACTGAGCTTCACCAGCCAGGGCTAGATGTTTCAATGGAGTGCTGGGGAAGGGCCTGGATTCCAATGCTTCAGAAACAAATATGCTAGAATAAAACAGGAACTCATGGGCCTACTCTTTTTAAAAAAATTTGCCTTGTTTATTATGTACAAAAACACACATGTAACATATGTGTAAGTCAAGAAACATAGTGATGAAATGAATGCCACTGCCCACCACCCAAATGAAGAGCAGAACACAGCCAGTGCTTTTTGTTGCATGTACCTGACCCCGAGGACCACTCTTCCAAGAAGTGTGATTACAAGGGGCAGCAAAAGAGTCAGTGATGTACAATGCAAGGGGAAAGGAGGCAAGAAAGACTTTAATTTTCTTTATTTATTTTATTGAATTTACTGGGGTGATATTGGTTAATAAAATTATTGCAATATATAGGTTTCAAGTGTACAATTCTATAGTACCTTATCTGTATTTTGTGTAGTGTGTTCATCACCCCAATTTAAGTCTCCTTCCATCACCATTCATCCCCCTTTACTCTTTACTACCTCCCCTCATCCCCCTTTCCCCCTGATAATCACCATACTGTTGTCTAAGTCTATGAGAAGGGCTTTGTAAAAATTAAATTTATTGGGTTAATATTGGTTAATAACATCATAAATGTCAAGTATACAACTTCATTATATTACATCTGTACAGTGATCCCTCACCTGTCGAGGGAGTTACGTTCCAGAGACCCCCACGATAGGTGAAAATCCACGAAGTAGTGGCATTATATTTATTTTATTATTTATATATATTTTAAGGCTTTATAAACCCTTCCCACACTTCTATAAACCTTTCCCACTCTCTTATTAACCTTTCCCACACTCTTATAAACACTTCATATGCTCTTAAACACTTTGTACACTCTTAAACCTATGCAATTTTAGTAACATATAAAATTCTATATGGGTACTCACCAGTGAAGTATACTGTCACCCCTTGCTATATTGCGGTTCACTTATTGCGGCTTAACCCGAGATACAGTGAAGCCGCAATAAGTGAACCACGATATACCAAGGGATGACTGTATACTGTATTTTGTGTTCATTCCCTGTAATCTAGTTTCCTTCCATCACTTTCTATTTGACCCCTTTACCTTCTTTGTTCTCCCCTGTGAACCCTACCCTTCTGGTAACTACCATAGTATTGTCTGTGTCTATGGGTATGTCTGTGTCTATGGGTATGTTGAAAAGCATTCTTTAAAAAGACAGATTGGGAAGTTGAAGATAGTGGGGAGGGAGGAAACATAGCTAGCAGCATTGCAGTGCCCACCAGAGGAGATCCAGGGGACAAAAAATGAGGTACCTGGCTAATTCTCAGGTTGTGCTCTTCATGAGGGAGAGATGAACAGCATTCCCCTTCCTCCTAGAAGGGCAAGTCCAGGAAGAGGGTGGTTAACATCAGTGAAAGGAATAGAAGTCAAAACTGCCTGCTTGCTGGAGAGTGAGCCTCTGACAAGCGACCCCCGAAAGTTTATAGGAAGGGGTCTCAGCTCTCTCTGCCTGTGGTGAGTTGCACAGTGGTGGAGGCTCAAGCCAAACGATCTGTCTCTGGACACACACATTAGAAATGTGCTCATTTGGCATTGTTGCTATGAACTTGAAGAGGAGCACGTCTGCTTGCAGCATTGTTGAGCTGCTTGGGTGCAGGTGGGGAGCAGGTGGTGGTGGGGCTCTCACAGTTTCAGCTTTGCAGGACTGAACTGAGGGAGGAAGGAGTGAGGGGCTATTTTTAATGATGATCTGTGGAATCTACTCTGAGTGAGAAGACACAAACACAGGGAAGGTTGATAATAGGATATGGTCAGGTCAAAGCTTTGGCAGGTCTGAGACCTCTGGAGTGATTGAGGGAAAGTGAACTGGAGGGAAAAGTTGTGGTTATCAGGAAGAGGGTTTTTTCCAGATTCCAGGAGAGCTGCTGAGGTGAAAGGAAATAAACCACTGGAAGCAAAGAGCCCAAGAATTTAACAGACCAGGATGCTGAATCAAGTGGGGAAAGAAGAAAGAGCTAAGGTGATAAAATCGTCACAGATGAGAGGGAGTGGAGAAGGGTCTATAGATGACACAACAAAGAAGTTGGGTCTGACAGCATGAATTTCAGTGATATGGTGTTGGTTACTGGTAGCATTACAAAGAACCGGAGGATGTGGAGGCCAGCATCACACACATCTGATGTTCGGTTGTCTATGCTTTCTTGTTTTGGTTTGGCTACTGTGGCCTAGTGTGGGAAGGGCTACAAATAGAGCTGAAGAGGGGAAAAAACCCTCTTTGCTTTCTGAAGAACATTCAGTGCTAATTATGTTACAATATGATGCTTAATTTCCCCCCTTCCCCCACAAATGGCTAACACTTGGAGAACAAAGAAATTAAGATACTCCAGGGATGGTAGCAAATAATAAGTGGAATATATGCTAATAACTCAACAATTTCTTTTATGGTTGAAGAATGAGTTGCACTCCAGGTGAATTAAATACAGACACTTTGCCTGGAGGCCATTAAAAAAAATCTCAAACTACCAAGGGCAACACAGCTACAATTGGACTCACTAAGCAAAAATAAAATTTAGATAAAGTGAAAGTTCTCTGTGAAATTCTTGTAGTTCTTATAATGCAGTTGAACAATATCCCTAAGACTGTTTGGTTTGATTTTTTTCCCCATGTAAACTGGAATTTATAGCAAACATATAAAAGATTGTGAGGTAAGCTACATTTTACAATGTATTTTGAACATGTTTTGCCATTAAATAACTGGAAGTAGAGAAAAGTAAATAATATATGGAATTTGCTAACTCCAAGAGCAAATGTATCATCTACCCTCTGTCACCTATAAAAATGCTAATGTGTTTTCTATCACATATTTATATTATAGTTAATACAACCCCCACCCCCTTCTAGACCTTCTAGACCTTCCCCAGGTCTCACTATCTTCTCTTCTGAAATCCTCCAGAATTTTATTTAACAAAATATTATCCATCACCTTTTATGTATCAAGTACTATCCAACACATGGGGTAGGAGAAAGGAATAAAACTGATTGGGGGAGCAACAATAAAATGACTAGTTCTCATTTGCCAGGCATTGTTATAAGTGCTTACATATACTAAATCTTCAATTTATCACAAAAACATTATGAAGTAAATACCATTATTATCCCCATTTTAAGGATGAAGAAATAAAGGCAGAGACAGGCTAAGCAGCTTGCTAAAGGTTAAGGGCTGGTAAGTGGTAGTTCTGATTTAAAACTAGTTTTCCCTGATTCTAAAGCTCTTCACCACCTAAGGCACTTAATTGCTGTGTACCTCAATTTTCTCATCTTGGGGGGAAAAAAGCATAATGCTCTACATTTTCCTACCTAATTTATATGGTTGCTATAGAGATCTCAAATGAGAGTAGAGGTTTGCAATTACTTTAAAAATTAAACCTGCTGTGATAATGCAATATATTACATATTATGATAACAATATGTAAGAACTAAAGAACTGTTTTATGTGGATAAACTTATCTAATTCCCCAAAGTACCCTCTGCTACAGCTTTTAAGATCACACCCATTTTATGATGGGGAAACTAAGATACAGACAGTTCACCCCCATTCAAGAGTCCAGCCCAGGTGGTCTGACTTCAAAGGCCACGTTCTTTCTCTCTCAATTTTGCTGCCTCATTTCTGAGCTCTGTCCTGTGGGGAGTCCTCGGGGCCAGGCTGAAACAGGTCTCACTGTAGTAGAGGTGGGCACTTAAGATGAGGCCTCAGGGATAGTGCTACTTCTTTTGTTGGCCTGTTTTTAGCCTGGGCCCTGAGGCCATACAGGGGAGCTCTGCCTGACCTCCAGCCCCCTTGTGGGTACCAACCGGCAGGTCCAGAATAATAACTGATGGGCAGAACCCTGCAACAAATCCTCATGGAGTAAGCTCCTGCCCTTCACAGGATTCTGCAGGAAGAATCAAGATCCCCTTAACCAAATGCACACCCTACTTTTCCCATGGGAAGTGCTTAGTGTGCCTTGTACCTGGGATGCCTGATTGCCTCTGAAGTAACATTTATGGCCAAAACCTACTGTCTCTAAGGGAAATCCTTTCCATTTTTACTTCTCTAATTTGTAGAGAGCCTTTTTTAAGTTGAACTGTTAATGGCTTAAATAAAACCATTAACTGAACTTTTCAGGGCTGGTTCAAGTTCTGCCTTCTCTACTTTTTGTAACAAAAATGGGTTTAGCTTGGTATCTAAATACCTGGTACCAAGAGTATTGCTCTGGCCAAAACTTTCCTTGTCCTGCGACTCACTCTGGAAACTGGATGCAGTGTGGGGGTGGGGAGGGGTGACTACCCATATTGATGGGGACTCAAGAGTTGGTAAATTTTAGTTTAAGGTAATAGTTAATAAGCCTAGTGGTTAATGCATGTAAAAAGTTATTGTTTCAGGAACTGAAGGTATGGCCCACCCTGACTCCAGGAGACCACAAGTGATTGACCTGTGTGCTCCAGAAGAGACCATGAGCAATCAAGGTGGTATCCAAGCCACTGTGTTCTTGGGAGAGACAGTCCACTGCCAAGGACACAGATAAAGAAAATCGCCAATCAACGGATGAGAGGATGCTAGGGAAATTGCCGATTGCAGCTTAGATCCGATTAACCTCTCTCCTGAATTTCAAATCCCTTACCTACACTTTTTCCTCCTTATCAAAAAGGCTGACTTGAAAGGAAATGTAAAACAGTCTGTTAGGGTACAAACCTACCATCTTCTCAGATCCCCGGCCATATGAATAAAGCACCAATAAAGATTCATTCTCTCTCTCTGCTTATTGAATGCTGGCTTTTCTGGTTTCAATATAGTAAAGGCACACACCCGTTATGGCCAGCCTACTGCACTCCTAGGAGCAAATTTTATGTTCTGAATATGGTAATGAGACTGGTTTAACTTTGTTACCATCATTTCCCCAAATTATTTGACATCAGGACTTTTTTTTTAAAGAATACCTGTTAACTCACTATAGAGCTAGTATTCAATGGAACACATTTTAGGAAGTTTTGGAAAGAGGGTATATAAGTACATTTGTAAATAAGAGCTAATCTAACAGACACTTTCTTTATGTTCTAATCTCAAAGAAAAATATGATTATTATTTTAAATTATTTTAATATTAATATTGTAGGTAGATATTTTCTATATATATCTTTACACACACACACACACATATCTTTACACATGGTCAAAAACATTGCAGATAGCACTCCATTCAAATTCTGAATTATCAAAGTATAAAATCATTTGGTAGTCCAAGAAGAAAAATATTCTATTGATGTGAAGCATAATTTCCATGTGACAATTTAATCACTTTTCAGGCTCTATGAGAATGAAGAGGTCCCAGTGGTCATCTAGTTTAACTCACTTCACAAATGAGAAAACTGAAGCCCAGGAAAAGAAATTGCAGTGCTTGTGCTCCAGTGACCCTTATTTTACTTACTAATGGTACCAGAGCCAAGGGTAGTGGTGCTAGCAATTCAAATATGCCACAGAGAAGCTGGCAGGTGCTTCCTTTAAGTGAAAAGGTATGTATGTATAGGAAAGATCATAGCATATTTAGGGTTCAGCACTATCCTCAGTTTCAGGAATCCACTAGGGGTCTTGGAACATACCCCAAGAAGATAAGGGAGAACTATCAAATATATACACATGAATACATGTAATTTATGCTCATCATTTTAACAGGTATAATGGAAAGCATATTTTTACTCCACCCTCTGGGTGTGTCAAATATTCCTTAACCCAAATAATCGTGGTCAGATGTGAACAGGATAAACTTTACCTAGAGGAAGAGACAGTCAAATGATACCTTGAGGAGTGGAATGTGTTCGGTGCTTCTGGCATTTCATTCTAATAGTTGGAAGAGGGGACTATATGTGTAACTGATTTAATAAAGAATCTCTGCCAAGTGGGTCTAAATATGAGACGATTTCTTTTCTCTAAACATTACTTCCAGTCACGCTCCTTGGGACTTGTGTTTCCTTAATCAGACTTCCTTCAGCAGACTAGATATTTCTGATCACCTTCAGTTATTATAATGTACTCTGGCTCAAAATTTCAAGTTTAAACTGGAATGCTCTTCTCTCCCACTCCCAGTGTGGTCATCAGGAGGGCAATGTAAGAATTTTCTCATCCTTCTGCAGACATGCCAGGAAAGCATACCTCACAGCCCAGAAAGTTAGGGTGAACTTAGGCCATGTGACTTGGGTTTGGCCAATGAAACGTGGACATAAATGACACGTATCACACTGGGCAGAGGTTTTAGGAGTGAGTGCATGACGTGCTGCTTTCCCTTCTTCCCTGTGGTGGTGGAGGAAGCACATGACCAGGGGAAGCCTTTTGCAGCCCCAATCTTTAAGTGACCACTCTGAACAGAGCTCCCTGTTAAACTGCTGTTGTGCTAAGGCTTGGAGACCTGGGGCTTTTCTGAAGCACTGTAGCAAAAGCTAGCTTGTTCTGGCTCCTCCATCCTAGCCCATGAACATGTCTGCTTAGAAGGAGGTGGTAAGGGCCTATGGTCTGACTCTGCATTATGGCTTTTGTCACCACTAGGTGACACTCTAGCACACATCACTGCCACCAGCTATTTTCGAAGGCCGGAAAATAAACACAGCTCTGTATTTCCCCTACTCCCACTATGGAAAGGCCACTTGCTTCTCAACAAATTTAATTATTGTTTACTTCCCGGAAGATGTGCGTTCCAACAAAGGGCACTAGAAATGTTTCTATTTGAAAAATGATTTTTTTGTAATCCTCTTAGAATACAGCTATTTGCAAATTAATTGGTTGTGTAAGAATGGATGTTTAGGACGTTTCCTTAAACTGAGGAACAACAGCAGTGATAATATCCATCCCAACCCCATCAAAAAAAAAAAGAAGAAGAACAAACAAAACAAAAGATCAAACTAGGTGTGCTATTAGCACTGTTTTCTGGCTTTACTCTTGGGTTTGCTGCCTTTGGGTATGTTTATTCCTAATCCTGAGACAGTCCGCTGACAACAGATATCTCCTACACTGTAAACTCTTATGTTTCTCTTCACTTTTTCTTAGTTCCTAACTTTGATTTTTGCTTTGTTGAAAGATTCGTGGTTTCATTGTTATTCTTATGGAAAAGTCATTGTGTAGCTGAACCTCTGTGCATTCCCTCTGGAGGAACATACAACTGATTACATCTTTTTTAGGCTTG
>PVIA01002860.1:0-109214 GCA_004024845.1 Tonatia bakeri | reverse complement strand
CATTGGACCCAAAAGATTCCACATGTGCCTAATGGGGGTTTATTAGTAGCTGTCAGTGGTCTGTAGAATTGGCAAGGAATCTTCAGCTGCTAGACTCAGGAGTACCTGTCTTCATGTCAGTGACAGTTACATCAGTGTCTGTCCCACCTCCTTCACTACCTCTGAGGGAATCTAGCTGTGGGTTGGCTCACCTCTGGTTGGGTCTGCTGGGTTCTGGCATTTTTCTTTTCCTTCAAGTCTCCAGCCTCCATCCACTGAACACTAGTTTTTCTGCATTGCTTAAAAGATGTGAGAAGTTCATGACACAGTTTTCAAGACAGGTTTCTGGAAATAGTCAACATATAAGCAAGTTTTTAAAAATTCACCCTGGCTGGTATGGCTCAGTGGATTGAGTGCTGATCTGCAAAACAAAGGGTCACCGGTTTGATTCCCAGTTCGAACACATGCCTGGGTTGCAGGACAGGTTGACAATAGGGGGCATGAGAGGCAGCCACACATTGATATTTCCCTCTCTTTCCCCCTCCCTCTCCCTTTTCCTAAAAATAAATAAAATCTTAAAAAAAAATTCTTCTAGCAGTGGTACAGAAGATGGCTTTTGGAGGACAGGTCTCTGGAGAGACTCAAAGGATAAGCATGTTGCAGTTTGTAGTATGTCCTAGTTTTTATAATTTATTTTTCATTTATAACAAAGCTATTGAAGGAAATATGATTCCACATGGTTTATAATAAAAATAGCTTCAACTACTTTCAATTTTTGGGGGGGGCATTGGATATTATCTGTTGACTTGTAACTTAATAGAACATGAGGATTCAGGTTTTATATATACAGTTAGGCCATAATTTTTAGTTATATCAATATCCAATGAAAGGTTGCAGGTATTAAGTGTTAGTCCTGTTACCAGGAATAAAAATTAGCTTTGTGTGTCCATAGGCAGTGATGTCCGCCCATAACTACCCCATGGCCAATGATGACTGGATAATGTCAGCTATTCTAAGATGCATTTGAAAAAAACACATTAGCTATCTATTGATGAGCTTCTCAGTGAAGTGATTAATGAGATGTATTAATGGGAAATTTCCAAATATTGGACTCTTAAATGTTTCCTTTTCTGTGGGATGGAATCACAAACTCTCATATGTGGCTTTTGTTCTGGGAGGCGTCTATGAAGAAAGGCACATTTCAGATCTGGTACAATCAAAACTGAACTCCTGATTTTCCCCCAAACTGTTCTACCTCAGTCTTTGAATATATACTTTCTTATTCCCAAAATGCTTGTATCATTCTTCTGTATTTAATTTATTGGGGTGACATTGGTTAATAAAATTATATATGTTTCAGGTGTATAATTCTGTAATATAGCATCTGTACATTGTATTATGTGTTCACCACTCCAAGTCTTTTTCCATCACTATTTATTCCTCATTTACCTTCTTCTACCTCCCCTCACCCCGCTTTCCCTCTGGTAATCACCATGCTGTTGTCTGTTATGCTTTTCTCTCTCCCACTCTCCACAATCAAACAACTGGGAAGTACTTTTGGTTCTACCCATCACTTCGCAGTACATCCACTACCTTTCTGGTCCAAGCCATCATCTTTTCTTCTCTACTGCTGTAGTAGCCCCTAGGCTATCTCTATGCTTCTTCCCTCACTCCAAGCACCACTAGCCCTTCACCCTTGCCACCCATAACCTATTCTCAACCCAGAGGTAAGAGTGATGCTTTTAAATCTGAAGTAAGAACATATCAGTAGCTCCTATCTCACTTGAAGTTAAGCCCAAATTCTTACAGTGCATTACAAGGACCCACATGATCAGGACATTTGTGACTTTATCTTCTATCACTGCCCTCTCAGTCCCTGTACCCCAGCCATAATGCTCTCTCTGCAATTCCTCAAACATGCCAGGCAGAACCCTCCATCAAGGGCTTTTGCCCTAGCTTAACTACCTGCCTGGCATTCTCATCTTTCAGAAATGTACATGGTCAAGTTCTTTATCTCCTTCATCTCAAGTATGGAGCTGCCACGTTTCCTCCATACTCGATTCCTCTTATTTCTCTTTTATTTTTCTAATAGCAATTATCACCTTCCACATACTACAACATTATTTCTTTATTGTCAGTCTTCCTCTACTTTTTAGGTATGATCGCCTGTTTTGTTCACTGATATATAATGGTAGAGTAGTCAGTGAATAAATATGTTACCTACATATGACATGGAATATATATATGTATGGAATATATATATTGAATATATATGGAATATATATATACACACACATACAGAGACCATGTAACATATGTGGAGATCATGTATGTAGAACACAATGCAGATTGTTGTGAATAATGTAGTAATGGCTCTTAGGTATAGTATTATTGTTAGGATGAGCTTATTATTTTCTATTTGTGGGCAGAACCAGATTAATAGGAAAATTTCCATTGTAATTTATACTTTTGGAGTAGGGCTGAGACAGCTGTAGAGTCTTCTATAGCAGAAGGAAATCACGAGTGAAGTCCAAATTAGGAGGACTTTCTGGTTGCAGCTAGCAGAAGTCCAACCAGTGGGAAACTAGTGCTGTCCACGCTAGGTAGGAAGACCTGTTGGAAGTCTCATGAGCTGGGATTGAATAAGATGTATGCTATTGACATAGAAATTCAATGACTCCAATGAGGTTATATAACATAGCTTAGAGGGCGTGGTGTCCATGTCTGTCTGACCATGACACCATTCAATTAACAAGAACTTTGTGATTCCTACTACTTCTCATCCAATGAAGAATTGGAAAAAGTTGTTGGCAGTGACTAAGATTAATATTGTAATGAAAAATATGAGTGGATATTTAAAAATTTGGTTAATGTTAGTGTCTGAGTGTATATATCATGTTGATAATTCTATGATTGATCATGTTATAAATAGTGCTACTCATATACATATTATAAAGAATTAATCTAGTTTAAAGCTGTGTTGTTTTTAGAGTTTGAATAATTATTAAATCCCAATCTGGGATAATTATCTCAGTCTGAGTGGATAAATATTATTGTGGAATTAGGTTAGTGAGGAAGGTGAATGAAATTATAGTTTCTACATAGTGTGGATACATTTTACTCTTGTAGCTATTAGAAATGCACACTGTAATTGGTAGGATTTATATAAGCAGTGATACTAATACTGCGGGGGGAAACAGATTCATTATTTTTATTTGGAGTTGGGAGTTGCACCAGTTTTTTTGGTTTATAAGATAGGTGGATAACTATCCTTTAGAAGTGTGAAAAGCCATATTGTCATGTATGGAAACATGAATTACCAGTTCTTGCATACTTTTTCCATAAGTAAGAATTTTTAACCTCCTATTGTTAGAATCACAAGCTAATGTTTTTATTAAACTATACTTATAGTACAAACCCTCTATGTTAATTCTGGTGTTGGTAGATGGAAGTAGGAGGAGGAGTGGATGTATTGTTATGGGAATATTTTCTTGTGTGAAGGATGTTTGATGTTGTGGATGAGACACATGTGTTTACCTTGCTGTGTTATAATCAATACATATAGGGAATATAGGGCAATAATGACAATATTAGTTCCCATCAGAGTAATGGAAATATTTAATCATGAGAATGTTGATAAAACTATGAATAATTCTCCAGTGAAGTTAATTGTTGGGTGCAAAACTAGATTAGTAAGGCTTCATCATACCACTTTTAGGGGGGGAATTGATTGTAAGCTGCAAGCTAAAATTATAGTTTGGCTGTGAATCTGTTCATAGTCTGAGTTTGCTAGTCAGAGCTGTATTGATGATGTAAGACTGTATGTGACTGTTAGGGCTGTGGCCTCTGTATAGCCTCATAGTGTTTGAGAATATCTATGGTTACTAATACTGTGTGGCTAACAGGGTAGTATATGATTAATGACTTTAAGTCCACTTGGCACAGACAAACAGTACTGGTTATGATTATTCCTCATAGGGAGAGTACTAAGAAAAGATGTGCTATGAAGATTTTGAGGGGGGTTATCATTATTGCAATTCATAATATGCCCTAGCCTCCTAGTTCAAATAGTGTGGCTGTAAGAATATAGAGCTAGCAAGAGGAGCTTTGACATGTGCTCTGGCAGTCATAGGTGGAGACCACAAAGAGGTAATTTTACTATAAATGCTAAAATACATGTTAGTTATAGGAATATGTTAGATCAAGAATTAAGTAGTGAATGAATTAAGTGCCAGATTAATAGGAAAATTAGAAAGCCTATCAGGTTTTGAATAAAGATTAGTACAATAAAGAGTGGAAGTGATTTTACTACTGTATAAAACAGGAAGTAAAGTCCTGCATTTACACATTCTGTTTGATTTCCTAATAATGATAATAATTAGGATTGGTACAAATATTGTTTCAAATAGAATGCAAAATAGCATTAATTTTGGGCAGTAAATGTTATGATTAGAAGCATTTGTTATAGGATTAATACAGTAATAAATAATTGTTTTCAGGTTAAAGATTCTTTAAATAAGTGAAATTAGCTGGCAACAAGTGTCAGTGGAAGAAGTCATGCCATCAATATTAGTAGAGGTGTGGATAGGGCATCAGAGAAGAATGTTAGTGAGAAGTTGAGGCTGTTATTGTTGGGCTAAATGATTTAGTAGAAATAGAGTAGTAAAGCTAATCAATAAGCCATAAATTGTGGTGTTGACTCAGATTATATTGTTTTTTGATGGTCATGTAAAGCTGTATTATTAATATAAACATTGGAACAATGATTTTAAACATTGAGGAAGATTGAGATTTTGCACATAACCAATACCATAAGTATCAGATACTGTAACTAGAGTTATAATTAGAGTTATAACCTCAGTACATTCTTGCATGCAGCAAATGCTAATAAGATAGTTAGTGTTATGCTAGCTAGTGTAAGGTGAGGATTTAGAATTATAAGTTACTATTACAAATATTGACAGTATTATACCTTCTGAGCATTGTAGTGATGATATCAAATTGGACCAAAATATTAGTAAGCCTATAAGGGATACTACAAATGCTAATAGGATATTAATATAGACTAGGGACACTTGATAATTATGAGATTAATTACAATCTAATGAGTCAAAATCACTTGATTAAACTTAAATATTTTTCAGCTTATCCTAGTTCCTTTTTTTTTTTTAAGTTCATTCAGTGAATAGCCACTTGGTGGGTATGGATTTTAGGTTATAGATCATGTACATATACATATATCATGTCTCCATCTCTAATCTATTACCACATGGGTTCTTCTAGTTTTTCTCCCTCACTTATCTGTCACTTCCCACTGTGAAAGCGAGCATCCTGGCTCTCCCTGTTCCCTATCCAAGCACTGAATCATTCAATTCCATTTTAGTGGTTCCAGAATGGTTAACCCATATCCTCATGGAAAAAACTTTATCGGCTGGAGTTCAGTATGTCTGTACCATGTTCTTCCTCCCTCCCTTTGGTGAGTTACTTAATGTATTCACCAGGCATTTAATCTTTGTCACATTCTGCCTTCTACCCTGGCAGCCCCAAAAGCTGATCACACTAAGGTTTTCTCTTTATGCTATAAAGTTATACGGGTTTTGACAAATGCTTAATATCTCATTATACAGAATAATTTCACTGCCCAAAATTTTTTCCTGAGCTTTACCTAGTCAACCTTCCACCCCCAACCAGGCCCCTGGCAACTGCTAACCTGATTACCATCTCTATAGTGTTGCCTTTTCCAGAATGTCCTATAATTGGAATCATACATTATAGAGCTTTTTAGACTGGCTTCTTTAAGTTCTTTTAATGTAACATATATAGCTATAAATTTCCCCTTTAACAGTAGCTGCCTGCTGTAATTTTTGGTGTGTAGTTTTTGCATTTTTATTTATCTCTAAGTATATTATTTATCTCTAAGTATATTCCCTTGTGATTTCTTCTTTAACCCATTGGTTTAGAGTATATTACTTAATTTCCATACATTTATGAATTTCCCAGTTTGTTTCATTTCACTTAAAAAGAATGGTGATTGTATTATTTTGGGGAAGAGTGTTCTGTATACCTGTGTTCTAGTTCTTTTTTAAATATATTTTATTGATTATGCTACCATAGTTGTCCCATTTTTTTCTTCTTATTTATTCCCCTCTGCCTTGCACCACACTTCCCACCAACATTCCCCCCTCCCCACTTATGGGTCATGGGTCATACATACGTCCATGGGTCATACATATAAGTTCTTTGGCTTCTCCATTTCCTATACTATTCTTAACCTTCCCCTGTCTATTTTGTATCTACCATGTATGCTTCTTATTCCCTATATTTTTCCCCCATTCTCCCCATCCCCACTGATAACCCTTCATGTGATCCCCATTACTGTAATTCTGTTCCTGTTCTAGTTGTTTGCTTAGTTTTTGTTTTTGTAATTTTTTAGGTTCAGTTGTTGATAGTTGTGTTTGTTGTCATATTACTGTTCATATTTTTTATCTTCTTTTTCTTAGATAAGTTCCTTTAACATTTCATATAATAAGGGCTTGGTGATGATGAACTCCTTTAACTTGACTTTATCTGGAAAGAATTTTATCTCTCCTTACATTCTAAATGATAGCTTTGCTGCACAGAGTAATCTTGGATGTAGGTCCTTGCCTTTCATGACTTGGAATACTTCTTGCCAGCCCCTTCTTGCCTGTAAGGTTTCTTTTGAGAAATCAGCTGATAGTCTTATGGGAAGATTACAGTCTTCCTTCAGCAGCAAGGGAAATCAGCAGCAAGAGAAAAAGGGACAATTACCTACAGTCTCCTTTGTAGGTAACTGTCTCCTTTTCTCTTGCTGCTTTTAAGATTCTCTCCTTTTTAATCTTGGGTAATGTAATTATGATGTGCTTCGGTGTGTGCTTCCTTGGGTCCAACTCATTTGGGACTTTCTGAACTTCCTGGACTTCCTAGAAGGCTATTTCCTTTGCTAAATTGGAGAAGTTTTCTTCATAATTTTTGCAAATAAGTTTTCAATTTCTTGCTTTCTCTTCTTCTGGCACCCCTATGATTCAGAGGTTGGAACATTTATGGTTGTTTTGGAGGTTCTTAAGCCTGTCCTAATTTTTTTTTGAATTCTTGTTTCTTCATTCTGTTCTCATTGAATGTTTATTTCTCTCTTCTGTTCCAAATCATTGATTTGAGTCCCAGTTTCCTTCCCTTCACTGTTGGTTCCCTGTATATTTTCTTTTATTTCACTTTTTATAGCCTTCACTTCTTCTTCTATATTTTGACCATACTCAACCATTTGTGTGAGCATCCAGATTACCAGTGTTTTGAATTCTGCATCTGGTAAATTGTCTCTTCATCAATTAGTTCTATTTTTGGAGCTTTGATCTGTTCTTTCATTTGGGACATATATATATATATTTGTCTTGAGGCACCTGTTATGTTCTAAGGGGAAGAGCCTTAGGTATTCACCAGGGCAGGCACCCATTGCTCTGTTGCGGTGCTGTGTGTTGGGGTGGAGTCCAAAAGGAAACAATGCCACTTGCTTGGCTCTCGGTGGGCCCTTCAGTTATTTCCCCCACTGCCCACAAGCAAAATTGGGCCCTTCTGATGCTGATCCCAGGGTATTTGGGTTTGTGTACATTCTAGGACCCTGTGGGTCTCCAATGAACTCTCCTGTGAGTCTGGGCATTTCTCCTGCTGCCACAATCCCCACAGGTTTTTACAGCCATACTTTTTGTGGCTTTATTTCCTCGTGCTGGAACCCTGGGTTGTGTGGTCTGTCTCACTCCCTAGTTGGTCCTCCTGTTTTATCCACACATGAATGTGGGACCACCCTGTCCACCAGCTGCCTCTTTGCCATGCCTCCTCTCCACTCCAGCTGCCCGTCTCCACCCATCCTACCAGTCTGGATGAATATTTCTTCTTTAACTCCTTGGTTGTCAGACTTCCATACAGTTTGATTTTCTGGCAGTTCTGGTTGTTTTTCTGTTTTAAAATTTGTTGTCCTTCTTTTGGTTGTGTGAGGAGGCAAAGTGTATTTGCCTGTGCCTCCATCTTGGCAGGAAGTTCCTTGTGTTATAGTTGGTTTATTGTATTTTTCAAGCCTTCTCTTTCCTTACTTATCTTCTGTCTGATTCTTCTATTCACTGTTTAAATTGGAGTTGTGAGGTTGCTAAGTATTATTAGAAAACTATTTCTTCCTTGAATTCTGTTCCATTTCTTTCAGGGAAGGTCTGCTGGTGATGAACTCCCTCAGTGTTTGTATGGCTGTGAAGGTTTTTATTTCCCTTTTGGTTTTAAGGATAACTCACTGAATGTAGGTCTCCTGGAAAGAATTCTGGACTGCTTCGGGGAGAACCATCTGGCCCTGAGGATGTGCAATGGAAAATCCCACTGGGCTGCTGCAGGCTTGGACCTTGGGTTGGGGCACTGGGGTTTCCCACCCAAGCAGGATGTGGTTGCCCTAGTGTTTCGTGCCTCCTGGAAGGCTGCAGCTTTGCTGCCTGTCAATGTTAGTTTGTGTTTCTGTTCTGGTCTGGGGTGGTCCCTCCCCTGTACAGCTTTGTGACAGAGTGTGCTACCCTATACCTAGTCAGGTCCCTGGGGTGAAATGCCAAGGAGGGAGGGGAGACGAGGCATCCTTGAGGGGTGGGATTAGCTTGATGGGTACATGGGCCAGAATCCTTGCAGAGGAGACTGGGACCATGGACATCTGACTCCCAAGGCACCCAGAGGTCGCTTATCCCAGGATTCTTGAGCCTGTCCCGTGAACTCCTGAGATTTTGAGAGATCAGTCTTCCTCTTGGAAAAGTGGTTCCAGTGGCAGTGCTTCAGGCAGATTCTACCTTCCTCTGAGCACTCTGGGAATCTGAGCCCACGGACTCCTTGCCTTGCCTCAGGACCTGTGCTTACTGCCCCACCCACTGGGGTCACACAGTGCACCTGAAGGGCTCCAACTGTGCTGTTTGCCTTCCTTGGAAGCCGAGTTGCTCTCACCCAAACCAAGAGCATATGGGCCCACAGGTACCCCTCTAGTAAAGTAGGAGAACTGCTCTCAGTTTCTCAGAAGTCAGCTGTCACTCTCACCCTTGCTACTCTGCAGGAAGGGGCCCTCCTTCACAGTCGTCTCAAGATTTTCTCTTTGTCTTGAAGATGCTGTATCCAGGTGTAGGGATTTTTGTTTTGTTTTGTTTTGTTTTGGTGTTTTTGTGTGTGTGTGTGATTACTGACTTTCTTGGATCTGTGGTTTAGTGGTTATTATAAATTTTGAAAAATTCTCAGATTTTTATTTATTTAGCATTCACTTATTTATCATTATTATTTATATACTTATCTTTATTGAAATATACTTAGTGTACAATGCTATGTTTCAGTTGTACAATATAGTGAGTCAACATTTGTATATATTAACCATCTGTCACAGTGCATTGTGATCACACTGTTATTTCTTTTAATTTTAATTTTATTTTTTTTGCTTTCTTTTCTCTTCATTCTCCATCTGGTGTTCACATTAGGCATATTTTGCACCTTTTAATTATTCTGTTTATTACCATTATTTTGATTTTGATTTTCAGTTTGGGAAGTTGACATTGACCTACATTTAAACTCACCAATTCCTTCTTTTGTTGTATCCAGTCTACTGTGGAGCTCATCCAAGGTGATGTTCATTTATATCTATTACAGCGGTTTTGATTTCTAAAATTTTCATTGGATTCTTTCCATCAATTTCTGTATGATTATAGTACCCATCTCTTCTGGTATATTGCCCAATTTTTCCATTACAGACCTTAACATATTAGACTTATCTTAAAAGATCTAACAATTCTGATCTCCAGGTGATTTCTGAGTTTGTTTCTGATATCTGCTTTGTCTCTTTAAACTGATTTTTATCTTGACTTTAAAAAATACTGTTGTTGTTTTTTTCATTACCATTTAGCCCCCTTCTTGCACCCATCCCCCTTACAATCACCACATTGTCTTTTGATGTAACTTGTAATTTTTTTTTTGAACTCTGGACATGATGTATTCGGTATAGGAACTGAAGTAACTAGGCCTGCAATGTGAGGTTTTATGTGAATCTGGCTAGGAGCTGAGTGTGTTTAATATTTGCTGTAGCTGCAGGTGACAGAGGACTCAAATTATTTCAGTGTCCTTGTTTTTGTCTCTCTTCTTGACTTTGGGATTCTGTAAGTACTTATCTGAGACTGTCCTGCAGCTCTTTCAGCTGTAATTCAGTCTTGTACTGAATATTGTTGGTGTGGAGGTAAAGTATGTGGGAGAAAGAGCATTCTAGAATTTTCTAATTAAACCTTAGTATTTTACTGGGTCTGTGTCTGAAGCCTGTGACGATACATGTTTCTCATATAGTTTTCCTCCCCATCCTCTGAAATTAAAACAATATGGTTAGAAGGAGACAGGCATCAAAGGACTGGCCTTTCTTTACAGCTGTAGAACAAGACTCTGGTCAACTATTTTCCCCTTGGAGAGAAGGCCTTTGTTATGGAGAAGGTCTGGGCCTATTTCACAAGCTTTATACCTCATCTTCCCTGTCAGAGCTGGAAGGATTATTTATCAGCTCTCTGTCATCAGAAGAACCTGGTGCAATTCATGGAGATCAAGCCAATAAAAGTGTGCTCCCTCCCACAACCACAGTCCCAAGGAAATTCTCGTCCTTATGTTGGAGCACACTCAGTCTCCAGAAAGTCATCATAATTTCCATTTTAGTGTTCCCACTGGTATGACTCCAGCAGTTTCTACTCCAGGTAAGCATTTCTTGTCTGTGACTATCTGGATTCCCCTGACTCCACATTTTAGGGTGGCACATTGCCCTGTGGCCTCAGTTCTCTGATAGGTCCAAGAAAAGTCACTGCTTTTCAGTTTTTCCAGCTTGTCTTGTTGAAAAGACATGAGTGACAACTTCCAGGGTCTTTACATGTCAGACATGAAATTGGAAGTTTTAGGGCCTATGATTTTTAGTGAGTGTTAATTGGAACAAAGTTATTTTCAGGGCTATAGAATTTAGGGTGAAGTGGAGGCACTTTCTGGGTCATGACTTGTAATCTATAGTTATTGCATACAAGAACCTTGACTAGGGCAGAGAATATGGTGCTGGCATAATTTAAGACCCAGAACAAAGAGATGGGATGAAAGAGGGAAATGAAGTGAAATGGAAGGAAAAAATGGTCCTAGATACTTGGATGCTTGATATTGTAAGACTGATCATTTAGATGATGGACTGAATAGATTAGTTTCATCATTATATTAGGTTGTCATGAGAACTCAGTATATATCAGGCATATACTGAGCATTGAGATTATCAGTGCTTACCCTCATGGAGCCTACATCTTAATAAAGAGTCCCAGAAATTGTTTATTTTCTACTCAATAATTACTTCCTTTCTCTTTAACAGACCATAATTAGTTCAGGTAGCAGAAGGGAACTGCTTGATCTCAGGGAAGGGCAGACCCTCCATCTGCTTCAGGGGCTCTATTTCAATTGGTATAAGACCATCATGAAAATGCCATTTCTCTCTGCTAGAAACCCAGTCTCCCAGTCTCCTCTTTAGCTAAGCAATGCAAGGGAAGTGTTCTAGGGAGCTTCCAGTGAGAATTTTCTTCCTAAATAGATAGAGAGGGCTTCAGGAAGTAGAAGTCTTTTGTCTGCCCCTTTCTTGGTGGGGATTTTCCTGAGGATGTGAGACCTGAAATTGCAGAAGTCTTTTTGTGACTCTAATGGGATAAGCAGAAGGACACAAAGTCAGGACCTGTGTGTAGCAGAGGAGAAGGCTGGAAAGAGCTCTGAATCACAAAATGAACCCTGGATCTACCTGTCTCCAATTAATATACTGTGTTTTGTTCCAGTGCTTCTGATACTAAAAGGGGTGAATGACCAGCTTTTTCCCTCATTCTCTGAGGACTAATGCTTTTGGTCTTCACCTTGTTCAATGAGACAAATCAACTTTCATGTTGCAATTCTATCAAAGCATCTAAATACTTGATTTGTGTGTTTATTTTATCATGGATTGGTACACCGTATTTTGAGTAGCACTCAGTAGTTAGCATTGTTTAAGAATGGCCAGTCAGCACTGAAGGGGCGAAGGGTTTCAAGGAACAAGTATAAAGGACACATGGACAATAACAAAGGGGGGATGGAGATGGGAGGGAGGTAGGGAGGGCTGGGGAGTGGGCTGGGATGGGGGTAAAGGGCAGAAAACTGTACTTGAACAGCAATTAAAATAAAATTTTAAAAAGATGTAAAAAAAGAATTTATATGTACAATCCATGGACATAAACTAAGGCGGGGGGAATGCTGGAGGGTTAGTGGGACAGGGAGGAGGGAGGATAAGGGGGTAAATTTGGAAAACTGTAACAGCATAATCAATAAAAAATACTTCAAAAAACTGTGATCATGTGGAGCATTATATACATGCAGGGTATTATAATGAGAAAATAGGTTGTATGCACAGATGCAAGGGTAAGCCTTATGGCACTAAAGGAAAATCTAGAAATATCAGAGAGGCAAAACTAGGAAGTCGACATATATATTTTTCTAAATGAAGAATATCCTTTGAGTAGGCTGCTCCCCAAATATACTTTGTGCCAAAAGAGAAAAGGTCTGAGAAATATTTCTTCACAAGGATCGTTGCTGTCAGTGAAACAGATGAAAGGCCGGATCCTCTGATTTATCTTCAGCAATAAATGTACATGCCTCAGGAGAAAACCAACTTGTCTCATGACTGAAAAAGAAATGGTACAGGAGAAGCTGGTGGCAAGGTAGGTGGGAGCAGAGTCCACTTCTCCCTGCACACAGGTGGAACATCTGGCTGATCTTCTGAGGAACAGAGTGAACAGTCAATGGTATCCCAGAATATTTGAAGGTTGGAGGCCAAAATTGTAGAGGACATTGAAAAATAGATGGTAAAGAGATTGCTTTGGGACAGTAAGGTCCCTGGGACCAGCACAGGTACCAGCATGGCTGCAGCCCCAGGCCCAGCATCTGTTGGGCCTGCCGCAGGAGTCTTGGAAGAGAGCCAAGTCAACGGCTCCCTCCCCTGCCAGACAGGGAAGATAGAGAGACCCCATGATGGACTTGGATGCTTGAAGTTGCTGGGGGGAATAAAGGCAAATTGCAGATGCACAGGGGTGGTGATCACCCACTGAGACTGTGGATATCAGCTGGGTCATTACCAGAGAAATTGGGGAGGTGTGTGACTCTTGGAGAAGGGAGAAGCATTGGGCCGTGATGAACCCTGACCCGGAGAATCTCTGGTATGGTTGGAAAGTTGGGTTGTGTGAGATTCCAGGCACTTGTTGGGAGTGGCAGGCTTGAACAGGAGGGTTTTATTCCAAAAAGCAGCTATTGGTGGTTGATTAGGGAACTCTCCCACAGCAGCCACAACCCCAAAGCCAATGCAGCCATAGCCTCTGCAGCATCCTCACCTCAGCATTTGCTGTGCTCCTGCCCTGATTCCATGACCTCAGCTGTGCCTCTGCCACACCCTGCCCCTACCTCAGTGGCAGAGGCTGGGGTGCAAATATTCCCACCACCCCAGTCATGGTCGTGCCCCTGCCCCCACATGGCTGGACTGGCTCACTAAGAGGAAAGAGGAGGTGCCCCCTGCAGAGGAGAACAGTAGAGCTCAGGGAGTTAGCAGTCCCCAGAAATACTTAACTCCGTGGGGGAGCTGAATTACCCTGAAGAGACTTTGAGAATGCCTCGCACCTAGGACAGCAAAGAGCAAGAGGGTAGTGTGTGAGTTGCCCCTAAATGGTACACCTCAAAGACAGCACAACTGGTGGATTAAAGGTGCTGGCCTAACGCAGAAGGGCACTGGGGGCCTGACAGCAAACTGAGGAACTGGGCTGGAGTCTGGGCACTGTGAAGAGTGCAGCTCAGATGTGGCCCTCATCCTCACAAAACCATAGAAAGGGAGAAAAGTGAAACCCAACCCTTCTCAGCCTCCTGCAGCCAGGAAGACCAGCAGAACTCACTTGGCCAGGTTAAAGTCAGCAGGAGGCTGACTTTATGTACACACACACACACACACACACACACACATTATATGTTATATGTTATACGTTATATGTTATATATATTTTCCCCCCAAGTAAGACAATAAGACCTGAAGGGAGGGAGCTGTGAAAGGACCAAAGTCAGACCCAAAGAAGGATAACAAAGCTAGTCAAGACAACTGAGAAACTGAGACAAATTTCACTTTGCTATTCCAGAGAACTTGCGTGTTATTATTTATTTGTATTATAATTTTTTCATTATCTTTACTTCTTTTATTTTGTTAGTTTTTTATTGCTCTTCTTCCTGTTTAATTTTCTTCCTTTTGTTTGTTTAATTGCATCATTTAACTGGTTTTTCTTGTTCTTTCTTTCATAGTGTATTTTTAATTTTCCTTCTTTGACTTCACTTGTGTTCCAATAGCACACTACCCTAAGTGTGTACTTCCTATGCTTGTTATTCAGACCATATAGATTCTATCATATGATTGCTGTTCTAGTATTATTTTAAACAATTGTTGTTCCATACAATTGTAAATACCACACAGCACCCCTACCCTGGATCTTAGCCCATTTCACTGTGTTCCAGAACTTTATTACTATTGTGGTTAATTCTATTCTCTCACATACTATACCTATATTCTATCCTTTAATCTTACTATATCTCATAATCTCCTCCCACTAGCTCACTGTTTTCTAGATTCAACTCACAGTCCTTCACCCTTCCAATAAGAGTCTTATCTCTTTTCCACTCTCTCTACAAAGTGGCTAGTTGCGTGAAATATCACTGTTAACTCTATACTTATCCACAGGGTCTCCTATCTCTTCTCTACAGGTTGGTACTTTAAATCTCATAGAATATGCTACTGCTGTCTTAATCAGTTTTGCCTTTCCCCTCCAACTGATCACATAAAAGAGTAGGTGGGAGCTGTGAACACCAGTATACCTGCTGGAAGAGAGAAACCACCAACAAAAGAACCACCAACAAATAATAAAGGAAGATGGTGAAGGAGTGAGTGGAAGTCACACTAACCTCCACCCAGGACCAATCTGGAATTAGAAGTAAATAGTGAAGAAATTACACAGAACAAACAACTGAACAATAGCGAGAGAGAAGCCTCGAAACCTTGGCCAGATGGAAGAACCAACTTTGACACAACCTGTCCTCACCTGCACGAGGGCATACAAGACATGGTGGGCAGAGTGATCCTCAGTTAACCAGCTGGAGGAAAGGACCCACCAAAGAAAGACCCAACAACAATCAAAACCCAAAGACATCCAGAGAGCCAACATAAATGACAACTCAAGAGCAGCAAGTTTAGGGCATCAAGAAGATTGCACCACTGAACCTCACAGATCTGCTACCGTGAACCTAGGGAATCAGAACAGGTCAATTTAAGAAGCAGAGGCTAACAAGAGGAGCCTCACAAACAATGGAAAGACAAAAACAAACCCCAAATGAAAGGAAAGGAGGTAGCACCAGAAAGAATGCTAAATGAAATAGAGGTAAGTCAACTATCAATTACTGAGTTCCAAGCAATGGTTATATGAAGTTCAATGAGCTCACAGAGAATTACCAAAAACGACAGGGATGCTACAATTAATTCACTGCAAAATATATCAGCATGAAAAAGGACATTGAAACTATCAACAAGAACCAAGAAGCAATGAAGAACACAATTTCTGAGTTGAAGAACACAGTAGAAGGAATCAAAAGTAGGCTAGATGAAGCAGAGGATCAAATCAGTGAGCAGGAAGACAAGGTAGAAAAAAACACCCAGAAAGAGCAAGAAAAGGAAAGAAGACTCAGAAAGAACAAAGGAGTGTTAAGGGAACTGCAGGACAATATCAAAAGTAAAAATATCTGTATAATAGAGATACCAGAAGGAGAAGGAGAAGCGCAAAGGGTAGAAAACCTGTTTGAAAAAGAAATGATGGAAAACTTCCCTAATCTGATGAGAGAAAAAGTCACACAAATACAGGAAACACAGACAGTCCCAATCAAGAGGAATCCAAAGAGGCCCACTGAAAGACACATCATAATTAAAATGGCAAAATTTCAAGACAAAGAGAGAATCTTAAAGGCAGCAAGAAAGAGATAGGAAGTAACATGCAAGGGAGCCCAAATAAGGCTAACAGCTGACTTCTGAATGGAAATGCTCCAAGCCAGAAAAGAATGACAATAAATATTCCAAATAACGAAAAACAAAGGCCTATAACAAAGACTATTCTTTCCAGCAAGGCTCTCAATTAAAATGGAAGGTGAAATAAAGAGTTTCTCAGACAAAAAAAGTCTAAAAGAATATACCTCCTTCAAACCAGCTCTGCAAGACATGCTAAAGGGTCTGCTTTAAGAAGAGGGGAAAAAAAGAATAAGAGAGAGAGGAACACAGATACAAAAAAAAATGACAATGAATAAGTGCCCATCGGTAATAACCTTCAATGTAAATGGATTCAGTGCTCCAATCTAAAGACATAGTATAGCTGAATGAATAAAAAATCATTATGCATGCATATGCTGCTTACAAGAGACCCACCTCAGAACAAAAGACCTACACAGACTGAAAGTGAAAGTCTAGAAACAAATATTCTACGTAAATGGACGGGAAAGAAAAGGCAGGATAGCAATACTCATATCAGACAAAATAGACTTCAAAAAAGGGGTCATAAAAAGAGACTCAGGAGGTCACTTCATAATACTCAAGGGAAGAATACATCAAGAAGGTATAAAGACTGCAAATATATATTCATCCAACATAGGAGCATCCATCTATATAAGGAAAATCTTAGACGACTTCAAGAAAGATTTTGACAGCAACACAATTATAGTAGGGAATTTCAACACCCCATGGTAAGCAATGGATAGATCTTCCAAACAAAATATCAACAAGGATATTGCTGCAATGACCTAGATCACATGGACGTAACTGATATATAGAGAGCCTTTCATCCCAAAGAAGCAAAATACATATTCTTTTCAAAAGCAAATGGAACATTTTCAATGATAGACTATGTGATAAGACACACCTCAAAACAAGCCTCAACAAATTCAAGAAAATTGAAATCATATCAAGCATCCTCTCTGAACACATGGGACTGAAACTAGGAAACAACCTCAAGGAAAAAATTCAAAAACACTCAAACTCATAGAGATTGAATAGCATACTATTAAACAATGAATGGGTCAAGAATGAGATCAAGGAAGAAATCAAAAAATTTCTGGAAACAAATGAAAATGAACTCACAACAATCCAAAACTTATGGGACACAGCCAAAGCAGTCCTGAGAGGGAAGTTCATAGTGATACAGGCCTACCTAAAAAAGATAGAAACATTTCAAACAAACTACCTAACCCTATGCCTATAAGAACTGGGGGAACAACAAAGACAGCCCAGAACAAGTAGAATGAAGGAAATAACCAAGATCAGAGCAGAATTAAATGACATAGAGACTAAATGCATAATCCAAAAGATCAATAAATCCATAAGCTTGTTCTTTGAAAAGATAAACAAAATCAACAAGCCTTTAAGTAGACTGATAAAGAAAAAAAGAGAGAGAACCCAAATAAATACAATCAGAAATGAGAGAGGAGAGATTACAACTGATATCACAGAAATACAAAGGCTTGTAAGAAATTACCATGGAGAACTATATGCCAAGAAATTTGAAAACCTAGGTGAAATGGACAAATTTCTAGAAAAATATGATCTTCCAAAATTGAAAGAAGAAGTAGCAGAAAGCCTGGACAGACCAATAACAACTGATGAAATTGAAACAGTAATAAAAAAACTCCCGACACACAAAAACCCTGGACCAAATGATTTTAGAAAAGAATTTTACAAAGCATTTAAGGAAGAGCTAATCCCTATCCTTCACAGGCTATTCCAAAAGATTCAAGAAGATGAAAGACTTCCAAACTTTTTTTATGAAGCCAGCATCATCCTTATCCCCAAAACAGATAAAGACATAAGAAAGAAAGAAAACTACAGGCCAATTTTGCTGATGAACATAGACACTAAAATACTCTATAAAATGTTGGCAAACCACATCCAGCAATACATTTTAAAAATTATACACCGTGGTCAAGTGGGATTCATCCCAGGGATGCAAGGATGGTACATTATTCGCAAATCGATAAATGTAATACATCACATAAACTAAAGGAAAGAGAAAAATCACATGATCATATCAAGATGCAGAAAAAGTATTTGATAAAGTACAGCACCAATTCATGATAAAAACACTCAGCAAAGTGGGAATAGAGGGAGAATTCTTCAACATAATGAAGGCCATATATGAGAGACCTACAGCCGACATAATACGCAATGGGCAAAAACTAAAAGCTTTCTCACTAAGATCAGGAACAAGACATTCTGTCTGCTTTAACCACTCCTATTCAACATAATATTGGAAGTCCTAGCCACAGCAATCAGTCAAGAAAAAAGAAATAAAAGGCATCCAAATTGCAACGGATGAAGCAAAACTGTTATTGTTTGCAGATGACATGATAAGGTACATAGAAAATCCTATAGATTCCACCAAAAAAGCTATTTGTACTAATAAGTGAATTTGACAAAACAGTGGGACACAAAGTCAATATTCAGAAATCAAAGGCATTTTTATACACCAACAATGAAATATCAGAAGCAGAAATCAGGGGGAAAATCCCATTTGATATAGCAACAAAAAAAATAAAGTATCTAGGAATAGACCTAACCAAGAAAGTAAAAGACCTGTACTCAGAAAACTATACAACACTGAAGAAAGAAATTAAGGAAGATACAGACAAATGGAAGCATGTACCATGTTAATGGACTGGAATAATTAACATCATCAAAATGTCCATACAACCAAAAGCAATTTATAGATTCAACACAATTCCTATTAAAGTAGCAATGACATATTTCACAGGTATAGAACAAACATTTCAAAAATTTAAATGGAACCATAAATGACCCCAAATAGCCTCATCAATTTTGAGAAAGAAGAACATAATAGGAGGGACCATAGTACCTGAATCAAACTATATTATAAGGCCACTGTAATCCATACAGCTTGGTACCGGCATAAGAAGAGATATAGATCAACGGAACAGATTAGAGAGCCAGAGATAAACCCAAGTCTCTATGGTCAATTACTATTTGACAAAGGGGCAAGAAGTATAAAATGGAATAAAAATAGCCTCTTCAACAAATGGTATTGGGAGAGCTGGACAGCTACATGTAAAAAAATGAAACTTTACCACCAAATTACTCCATACACAAAAATAAATTCAAGTTGGATAAAAGACATAGATATAAGTCATGACACCATAAAAGTCCTAGAGGAAAAAATAGGCAGGAAAAGCTCAGATATTTCATGAAGCAATATTTTCATTGATGTGTCCCCTAGAGCAAGAAACACAAAAGAAAGAATAAACAAGTGGGACCTCATCAAAATAAAAAGTTTCTGCATGGCTAAAAAAAAAGCCTTAAAATGAAAAGAGAACCAACCATATGGGAAAACATATTTGACAATGGTATCTCAGACAAGGGTTTGATCTCCCAAATATGTAAAGAACTCACATGACTCCACTCCAGGAAGGCAAACAACTCAATTAAAACATGGGCAAAGGACTTGAACAGACACTTCTCCAAAGAGGACATACAGAGGGACCAGAGACATATGAAAAGTAGCTCAACATCACTAGCCTTAGAGAGATGCAAATTAAAACCACAATGAGATACCACTTCACAGTGGTGAGAATGGTCGTCATAAAAAAATCAACAATCAACAAGTGTTTGAGAGGGTGTGGAGAAAAGGCAACCCTCATGCAATGTTAGTGGGAATGCAGACTGGTGCAATCACTACGGAAAACAGTATGGAATTTCCTCAGGAAACTAAAACTGGAACTGCCTTTTGACATGGCAATTCCACTGCTGGGATTATACCCTAAGAATCCTGAAACACCAATCCAAAAGAACCTGTGCACCCCATTGTTCATAGCAGCACAACTTACAATAGCCAAGAGATGATAGCAACCTAGGTGCCCATCCATAAATGAATGGATCAAAAAACTATGGTACATTTACACAATGGAATTCTATGCCGCAGAAAGAAAGCAGGAGTTCCTACCCTTTGTGACAGCATGGATAGAACTGGAGAGCATTATGCTAAGTGAAATAAGCCAGGGTAGGTGAAAGACAAATATCATATGTTCTCACCTTTAAGTGGAACCTAATCAACAAAACAAACAAGCAAGCAAAATATAACCAGAGACATTGAAATTAAGAACAATCTGACAGTAAGCAGAATGGAAGTGGGAGGGGATAATGGGGGGATAGGGGGGAGAGGTTTTCAGGAACAACTATAAAGGACACATGGATAAAACCAAGGGGGGTGGAATCAAGGGAGGGAGATGAGGATGACTGGGATGGGTGGGAGAGTGGTGGGGGTTAAATGCAGACAATTGTAATATAATTAGAAAAGAAAATGTGGGCCAAACACTTGGCACAATGCCTAGAGCACATTCCTAATCATTACCTGTCATTTCTTTTATTATGGGGACAAATAAAATTAAATTAAAAATAAGAAATGGTACAATGTTTTTTAAAGTGAGGAAATAATAAATTTCTAAAATAGACCCTATTTGTAGAAATAATAATGCATAGAAAAAACAAGAGTAAAAAGACACAAGAAGGGAAATATCAGATCAATCACCTGCAATCAAACGTATATCTTTATTCCAGACTGAGAAATAAAAACAAAGTCAAAGGACTGGTATGTTTCATTTTGTCATCAAATGATGAACAATGTGGGAAAGCTCTGGATGATGTAACTTAAGCCATCAGCATAGTATAGTAAAAGTACTTAATGTTTTTTTTTTTTTTTTAAGAATTGTCCATTCATTTCTTTCTTCCCCTGAGGGTAACACTTGCTGATGTCCAGAATTTCATGCTGCCGGCTGTTAGTGGATTTGGTTCCAGTTCTGGTTCATATGATCTTTGGCTTCCTCAACACAAGTAATCAAATGATTGCCCTACCCCCTCATAATAGACATTTGTCTCTTTCTTTCTTTCTTTCTTTCTTTCTTTCTTTCTTTCTTTCTTTCTTTCTTTCTTTCTTTCTTTCTTTCTTTCTTGGTTTATCTGGAACCTGAACTCTTATGTTTGAAAATTTGCTACCTTATATGTCTGTACGTAAAGCAAATCTAGCCTAACCCTCTGGAAGCTGGAAACTCCACCTACAGATTTTCTTTTCCTTGTAGCTTGAGCAGGGCCATGTGAAGAGTGCTGTTTTACCAATCAGAAGTGTCAGCCATAGATCTGAATCAGGAGTTAGAGGGGAATAGGAATCAGGTGGGGGATAGGAATCAGCAGCAGTCACAACACTGCATTTCCAGTCACTGGTGGCAGTGGTACAGCTATGGTGTCTTGTGTCCATTGCCAATGGTGGGCAGGAGCAGTGCCTTCACTGAACAGTCTTTTCTTGGGAGAAGATGGAAGGAATAGGTAGGGAGTGTAATGTTGATTGCTTCTAACCTTCTTCATTACTGCCCACTTTCCATGCCTGGTTCTCTAGCTGCTTCAAAGCTGCTCAATATCCTCTTTGAAATTTTGTTTCATTTTCCTCACCTTTCTGTTCTTCTCCCCTCCTCTTCTCTTCCCTTCTAGAATCAGCTAGAGGCAGAAGTCTGATAGACACAGAAATGGTTGTAAACTTTAATGACAACCAGGCAATCTGAGATTATCTGCACTGGTTGGGGCTGAAGGCAGTGAAAATCCAATCAGCATTTGAGGATAGGAATCTGCTACAGCACTCAGGGGCAAAAGAAAAAAAAATTAGAATATCACCAAAATATGTATGGAATAAAATACCAATTGAAGGCAATGGGCAAATATTAGGGAAGCTACTGGTTATTGATCAAACCCTGCTTCCTTTGGGCTGATTACTACAGAGGTTGTGGTCTGACTTCCCAGACTGGTTATGGCAGATTGTGGGCCAGAGTTCTATTCAGTCTCTCAACAGCTTAGGAGAGAAATTAGTAGACTTACTTCTAAATGCTTACCTATCTTCTATTTAAAACCAGGGACTCTAGAATAGTGCTAAAAAATTAAAAAATACAATAACAAAAACCTCAACTCTCGTGGTTCTGCTGATTGAGAAATATTGAGGAACAATGAACTGGAACAGAAAATAAAGGAGGTATCATGAGACTTGGATTACTCAACGATCTGTTGAGCCTCTCTTATCAATCTAGAATCCAGTTTCCTCCATCCATCAAAGCTTTAGCTAATTTTTGAAAAGAGTAATGATGTCCTGAAAGGCAAAGTTAATATATATCATACTCTCTTACCTTCAAACCAATAACTAGAGGAATATACATCAGCATAGCATGAAGGGTATATTACAATATCTTATCCAGGAAGAGAAGACTTAATGTACCTCTCTACCATTGTGAAGAATGAAGAAGAGCTTGTAAATGTATTTGGAGATGTCAGACTTAGGAGAACAGAATGTGATTTTAGATCTAATTCAGTGTGTTAGTTCAAGCATGTTAGTTGGCCTTAGTGGCACCTCCGAGATCTGGAGGTCTCTTAAAACAGTGACACGAAGCAGCTCACAACCTCAAAAAGTACATTGGACACTCCCAAAACTACCTGATGTGGTACACAGAGACCTGACTTGAACCACCATTACAGTCATAATTCTTCAGCTGATTTCCAGATTTAAGTAATTTCAAAAGCCTAGAATTTCTGGCATAAAGGGAACACCAGGTACCACTGAGGAAAAACCCTATAATAACACCACAAATAGGTACAATGACTCTCATCCTGGAATCCCCCAAAACAACCTGCATTCTCTTAGCTTTTTTGGGAATTCTCTATAACCATTTGACTGAAAACAAATTTAGTCTTAATCATAGAAGACCTTGTATGATATGTGAACTCCAGAAACTGACTTCTGTACATTTACAGTCTCAGATGGGGTGGTACTAAAACACAATAAAAGTGACTGTCTTCCCAGTGTATAATGCATGAAGATTGTGTTGCCTGGAAAGAGTGATTACTTAAGGATGTACAACAATCACTGATTTTTGCTAATAGTTCTCTTGGGTGAGAGAGACATGGGAAAAGATTGGATACTTGGTGACAAAGAGACCTGAGGAAGGGTTTTGAAGATGGGTTTTTTGAAAAGGGCCAAAGTATTCTATATTCTATATGGATATAATTTACATTCTATATGGATATTGTCCCCAAAGCCCGCAATTATGGAGGATGCTCTTAATGAGGGAGGCAAAACATATGGCTTTGTGAATGTCATTCAACTCTTAATCTCTATAGCACTTCCTCAGTGGATTCTTGACCAGTGGACATTCTGACATGAGTGGGGGCTTTACATGGGCTCAACAACATGATTCTCCTTGGTTTTCAGGATATCTCCACTAGGGAACACAACAGCAGCTCCACTGAATTGGAAGCTGAAACTGACACCTGATCATTTCAGATTTTTCTTACCAATTAGCAAATGGGCAACAAATAAAAGATATGGAGATTTTGATGTTGGTTGAGGAGACTGATTCCGGTTGTCAAGAGAAAATAAGGTTGATACTTGTAATGGCAGAGAGAGAAGTTTGAAAGAAACTCCAGGTGATCTACTATGTTACATCCTAGTCTACCAAATCAAGTAGTAAGAATCACTGGACTTTTCACAATAACCCAATCTGGACAGAATATCCTTGGCTCAGATTCCTTCCATAATGGCATTGCCATACACAGTGAAGAATCCCTGCTAGCTGAGGTTTTGGCTAACCACAATGTGGAAAATGGGAATGGTGAAATAGAGAAATTATTAAACAAATATGGCCTTATGACTGGTGTAAAAAATGAGGATTGTAGCATCTACATAAATTTTTCTCACCTGAGCACATACATATTCATATATCAGAATTACTTTTCTTATTTTCTCTCTCCCTTTCTCTTATTATTTTATAAAGGTTTTGTTGAAGATTTTAACATTATAGTTTAATCCATAAGTAATAAACTATTGAACTAGTAACATGACAGAATTAGTGAGAAAATGGATATCATTCAGAGTTTCAGTATTTAATTTATTAACTAATTATACTTTGTTTCACTTGTCTTTGGACATGAAGAAAAGATCATTTTTAGTGACAAGGGGAAAAGTTACATGGTTGAAACAGGAAGATTTCTTGATTCCCTTTACCCACTAGTATATACCTCTATATTATGCTGTACTTCCAAAAAAAGTGTTATGTGTATATTGAGCATACACCTTCTTTGTGTGTCCAGCACTCTCTTCCCACATCTGAGAAATACACAGAATTCCCTACTACCTGAACAAAGAGCCTGCTTACTACTGTAGAAGCTGAAGTGCCAGATATTTCATTATTTTTTTGTGGGCGGGTCCTTGATTTTCTTGGTGCTAGGGAGAGGACTTATGACCCAGGATCCAGTAATCAGAAACACTGGTCTGGACTGTGAGTTGGGAGCTTGTAATCCAGTAATGAGAAGCCATATGCAGCTAATTCTGGGGCAGGTGTGGGCAGCAGAGCAGTGGGAGAGGTGTGGTAGCACCATTAGGGTACAAGGTAGAAAGTAGTGACAGCACGGAGGGGACAGACTTTGGCAGCCAGGGTTTGGTGATAGATAGCCAGGAGTATCCTCACCAGATTCAAGTTGTAGCAGGCTTTCTGCTGTTGTCTGGTTTGACAGCCCTTTCTCATTCCTGTTTACCAAGTTACCTTTTCGGTAACTAATTCCTATTCTGCCAAAATGCAGTTTTTACCTAAAACTCCACCCTGATGCAGCGCTCTTGTTAGAATGAGCTCTAGTTCTCACTTCTCCCTTCCTGTCTTTTACTACCTCATTGGAAATTAATCCCCAACAGAAACAACCCAAACTTATTTTTACCACACTGTCCTAACTACCCTGACAAATGCTGACATCAGCACCAATGCAATGCCTGTGGATTCCAGATTCCTGGCAGGCTGGCCAGTCCACGCAGTGGTGAGAACGGTAAGATGAAAACCTTCTGATCAGCAGATGCATAATCTGATGCAAGAAAATACGCCTTTCCTAGAACCAAGTTAACATTTTAGTAATATATTATCTTTGTTCATAGTGGCAAATGATCAACAATGGTACAGGAACTTCAAAGGAAGTCATTTCAGAGTCAGCAGAAATAACTTTATTTCTTGAAAGAACTAGTTGGAGGTGTAGATGGATGAGCTGTGCACTCTGAGAAAGCTACAGGTCTGTGACAGTCAAATGTGGATTCGAGTTGTGTTACATCTGTGGACCAGGTCATAGTGAAACACATGGTGAGCTGTGGAGAGTGATGTTTCCAGGATTGATGCTGACAGGTGTAGTTTGGAACATCTGTCTGAAACCCTGTTGGGAAGGGAGGTCAGTCGAAGGTCTTATCTAATCAATGTAGGGGAGTCAAGGGCTATATAGTCTGTGTATTTTGGTGGTATTTACAATGCAGATGGAGACATACTTTTGCCGTAAAAGTGGAAAAATCTGAAGTGTCATGACCTGTGCCAGCTGTGATATAAGTGATCAGCTGATAGGGTTTTTATATTTCTTATGCCAGTACATTTTCCTTGACTACCAATAAGCATAAGAATTTAGCCACTAGTTCTCATTTTACTTCTAGACTACATGTCTAGTTGACCAAATAGCAATTATTCTTTCTGTCACCTGTTTGATGATTAAGTTTTCAATGGAGACAATAAATTGAACCAGGAACAGTGACAGTGGAACTGAGTCTCAGTTTCTCTGTTTGTTGGATTGGGAACAACCATAGCCCACACATCATGGTGCTGTGGGCAGCAAAACTTATGCTGAGGAGAGAGCTAATGGAAGCAAGAATCAAAGGGAAAGGAGTTTCTGCTGTAGCCTGAGAACTGTGGCCTGGAGGACATTCACTTGAGCCCTTTTAATCTGAAGTATTCTAAGATATATCATTAACCATGAAAAAAATAGCGTGCTTAACAGAATATCTTTCAGACATCTGCAAAATAGACTCAAATTAAGACTACCAGTCATGTATTTAGTTATTGACCAGGGTTTGTGACTCCTAAACAGCGGTTCTATAACTGCCGAATCCTCCATTTTTAAAAATTGAAGTGAAACTTATATAACATAAATTTTATCACTTTAAAGTGAATAATCCAGAGTACATTCAGTACATTTGCAAGGTTGCACAATTACCACCTTTATCTAGTTTCAAAATATTTTGATCACACTATATTAAAACTCATACCCATTTCCCCTTACCCCTCCCCCAACTCTAGAAATCAGCTATCTACTTCCTGTTCCTTTGGATTTACACACTTTGAATATTTCATAAAAAGTTATACAATATGTAACTTTCTATTTCTGCCTTCTTTCATTTGGCATAGTTTGTAGTATTAATCCACACTGTAGCATCTATTATTATTTTATGTTTTTTTTATGGCTGAATAATGTTACATTATATGTATATACTAAAATTTGATTATCCATTCACCTATTTGTGACATTTGGGTTGTTAAAACCTTTGGCTATTGTAAACAGTGCTACTATGAAAATTTGTATTTGTCTGAGTACTTGTTTTTAATTCTTTCAGGTGTATACCTAGGGGTGGAATTGCCATATCACATGATAATTCTATGTCCAACTTTTTGAAGAACCATCAAATTATTATAGCAGCTGCACCATTTTACATTCTCACCAGCAATGTGCGAGGGCTCTAATTTCTCTACATCTTCCCTCACACTTACTATTTTCTGTTTGTTGCTTGTTTGTTTTTATAAGTTAATCAGCCTGAATAAAGACTGTGGGAAGATGGTGGAGTAGAAAGCACCAGAATCTGTCTGATGTAACTATTTTGGAACTCTAGTCTATCGAAGGCTTGCAATTTCTAGGGGAATGCTGGGACACAAAATTGAGGTTAATTTCAGTTCATTTCAGCTCTTAACTTAGTGGTGGCTCCTCATTCCCAATTCCTAGACCCGAGGGAGGCAGCTATGCACGTGTTCCAAGAGCACCTGGCATGCAGCTTACAGGAAACAGAGTGGGCAATAAGCACCTCCTCTTCTAGATATCAGCGTCCGTGTTCTGATAACTAATTTATACTTCTTATCACAGAAATGCAGATGAAGAGGCAAGTGGCCTTACTGCACACCCTCTATTATTGTATACCTCTATCCCTCCAGATGCAGTGACTTTCAGAGGACTTATTCCCACTCCCTTCATTTTTTGCATTTTCCCTTTAGGGAACCAGATATTTAAGAACTAGAGTATTTAAAAACAACTAAATATATGGAGATATTTAGAAAGTCACCACACATATCCAAGGGAAGGCACAATCTCAGAAGACCAGAGAAGACTTCAGTTTGTTACCTTAGGGTCATCCCTAGCACATAGCCTGGAACACTGAACAAACAAAATCAGACAAACAACAAGCCCTGGGAAAACCCAGTTACTACATTATTAGACTGAAATGCCCAGTTTTCAATGATAACACAACAACACAATCTTAAGGAATAAAAAGAAGCAGGAGAAAAAAAAAAATAAGCCAAAAGAGACATTCCTGGAGAGAGACCAGACGGTGGATCTACTATTACTATGAAAGTTTAAAACTCTCTTAAAGATGCTTCAAGAACTAAAGGAAAATGTACAGAATTTTTTAAATGTATGAACAAAATATAAATATAAATAAATAGATAGAAAATCTAAAAGACACTAAAAAGAATTCTGGAGCTGAAAAACACAATAACAAATAAATTTATTGGCAGGATAAAAGATAGATTTGAGTGGGCAGAAAAAAAACTCAGCAAACTTGGAGATAAACAATGAAAGTTATAGAGTCTGTGGATCATATACAAGAACAAAATTATAGAGTGACCAGAGATCATGAACCAAGAGAACCAGCATACTTACAGTGGGCATCCCAGAAGGAAAAGGGAAAGAGAAAGGGGCAGAGAGATTATTTGAAAAAATAATGGCTAAAACTTCCCAAATTTGATGAGAGTCATGAATACAAAGTTTCAAGAAGGTCAATAAATTCAAGTAGAATAAATTCAAAGGCACCTACATCAACATTATAATCAAACTGTCAAAACACAGAGACAAAGAAGGAATCCTGAAACAGCAAGAGAAGCAACTTGGCACATATGAAGTATTCTCAGTAAGAATATCAGCATATTTTTCCTTAGAAACTTTGGAAGGCAAAAGCCTGATATATTCAGTGCTGAAACAAACAAACAAAAAATAACCTATCAATCAAGAATCTCATATCCCACAAACTGTTATTCAAAAGTGAGAAAGAAATTTTAATATTCTCAGATAAACGAAAGTTGAGGGAGCTATTAACATTAGACCTGCCCTTCAAGAGATTCTGAAGGGAGTCCTCCTAATTGAAATGAAAAGACACTAGACAGTAACTCAAGTTGTATGAAGAAATAAAGATTCAGTAAAGGTAAATACATAGGCAATTATAAAAGTTAGTATTATTGTAAAAATAGCTTGTAAACACTTTTTGTTTTCTGCATGATTTGAGACAAATACAGTAAAAATATTAGTCTAAAAGCTAGTATTATTGTAACTTTAGTTTGTAACTCCACATTTTGTTTTCTACATGCATAAAACAACAATTAGTTGTCTATGTTCAGTTGTTGATTCACATCAACAATTGAAAGGACATGGTGACAGCTCATGTTTTTGTATGTTACTGAAGTTAAGATGATATTGTAACAGGGTGGTCAGGTCAGCTCTCTGGGGAGCAGGGGAAGGGATCCTCAAATCACTAGAAGAACCTGTTCTTCCCCAGAGGGACCCCTGAAAGTAGGCTGAGGATTAAAGCATCAGCCTGTCAGTGCCAGTGCCTTCCTGGAGAGGGGAGGGGCTTTGTGAGGAGGCTGCTGCCAGAGGCAGCAGTAAATGGTCAGTGGTCAGCATTCACAGCCCTGGTAGCCGAGCAGTTCATGACACAGCCAGAAGGAGCTTGTACTGCGGCTGCACAGGCTTCAAAGGCCAAAACACATGTGTATGGCAGAGGTCAGCAAGCTGCAGCAGGGTGTATGACACCCAACCCTGGGCCAAGACTCAGTGATCCTGTGAGTGACTGGAGACCTTGCCCCCTTGCCGGAAATGACAGCTGGAAGATATGCTGACACTGGACCGCACTGGTTGAATGGCCAAACACTTCTGCCATGCAAGGAGTTTGGGGTGCTGGCTTTAAAAATAGAACACATGCAGAAGCTTGTTTTGTTGGTATTTTGGCTTTCTCCTCACCCCACTTGGAGTGGGGTGTGGGAGCACTTGAAGGGCTGCCAAATACTAGGCCCACTCAGGACTCATGGGTCTTTTTGCCTTGCACAGCCAGGAGCCAGCTTGCAGAGACAGAGTCCCACTGCAATGTGTGAAATGGATGTGTGCCTTACTGGGTGCCAGCCGCTGGGGTGCTGCGACCCTGTGCAGCACACTGCATGAGACCTGGACTGCCTGCACCCTCTTGCCTTGAGAGAGGCACAGGTCAGGGAAGTTCCTCAGCTCCAGGGGCACAGGCAGCCTCAGACACTGGGGCTCCACAGATGGAGCTCTCCCTGCATGACCGTCTGGAGTGGTCTGGCCGTGCACCCCAGACCCTGAAAGACAGTGAAAGCTGTGGGGTGATGGTGACTCAGGAACCCACAAATTTGTGTGAGAAAGAGAGAGAGAAAGTCCATGCTTAAAGATGGAGACCTGTTTGTGTAGCTGCCATGGGACTAAAAAAGGACAGATAAGATGGGGCAAGGTGTCTGGACACTGACTCTGGTCCTGGGGGTGGTTGACTTTCTGTGCTTTGAAGAAGAGGTTGGCTTAGAGCAGGAATGCTTCCAGCCTCCCTCAAGTTTGGATAATAAAAACCTCTTTCCTTCCCCACAAATCTTAATGTTATGCTTATACACAGCAGCAGGTGGCAGGACCCCGGGCTGCCCAGTTTCAATATAACTTTAAATTTGAGGTACATGCACATAAAAAATATCTCTTCATAAGTGCAATTGGTAACCAAAGCAGTTTTGGTGAGAAGAATTAGCACGGATTTGGGAGTAAAGGTTTGATCTCTCTCAGTTCATATGACTCCTCCAGGAGTCCCTCTGTTCCTCATGTATAAATGAGGAGGCTGAACCAGGATTGTCTTCTTTCCTCTGAGTGACCAAGCCCGGCTCTTTGAAGCCATCTGTTAGGAGTCACCAGCAGCCCAGACTCATCTGTTCTTCCTCTCTGTCATCTGTGACCAAAGTTTTTTCTAGCTCTTATTCTTATGTTCCATATTATTTGGATCACAGCATCTCTTTAGAAATCTTAAACACCTTTGTGCACAGAGGCTTATGTCAGATACATAGCAACTATGGGAGCCTTCTCCTTCTTGTAGTTTTCATATTCTTCCAACTTCATTTTATTTCCCTTTGTTCTCCCTAAATTGGTTCCATTATTTTTTTCCTTGTTGAGTACTCCTTCCTGTTGAAGGATATTGGATTGCCTTGAGCAGAGTTGTTCTTAATATCTTTTCACTTTCTGCAATAGCAAATACTCCTATTCTTTGTAGCACATGGAACCTATGAACACCAAGAATTCCTGCTTAGCCTTGATCTTTCTAATTTTACAACTTCTGAACCTTCCATGGAAGGTGAGTGATTGGACAAGGTGTCACCACACATTCTAATGATCACACACAGGACACCCAGAAGACTCAACATAGAATCTCTTCCTCAAGAAAATCTCTCATCTCTCAAAGGTATCCAAGAACAAACTGTACCTTGTTCACATGCATCTATGCCTGTTCACAGGACTCTGAATTAGCAAAGCCTGTCTATCTGAAAGTAAATTATACTCAACACCAACAATTTCAGCTGGTTCAGTTTCCAGGACTGACTTAATAACATGCACAGGAAAGAAATGTGCATTTCTGCATATACAATGAAGTACATGACTCCACATTACAGAAACATTCTCTGACAATGATTCATTCATGAGCAGTGGTAGAGAGTCAGCCTTGTCACAAGTGAAGGTGTTGCAAGATAAGCACTTTTGGGGACCCACAAGGGAGGATGAGGTCTGGTGGTAAAATTTATTTAGGTAAAAATAGAAAGCTGCCCCAAGGCTCCCAATGTCTCATCACCATCTATTCCACTCTGAAAGAAGTCCAATCTTATCTTCATCAGGACCAGAAATAGGACAAATGTCCAGAGATTCTGTGCCATGCCATAGTTTAGTCCATATCAAAGCTTAGTCCAGTTCCCAGTTGTGCTCTGGATGGCTGGCACTGCTGTATCTAGTACCCAGGCTTGGCTTGGAGCCTGCTTGAAGTCCATGCTGCAGCCAGCTGTGTGGCTGCTAGGACCACATAGTTACTATGCAGAGAGAATGCAAACAAACAGGGCAAGCACATGAGAGAGCGAGAGCGAGAGCGAGAGCGAGAGCGAGAGCGAGAGCGAGAGAGAGAGAAGCATTTCTTGTTAAGCTGATTATATCATCT
Organism: Tonatia bakeri; assembly: GCA_004024845.1. Classification (NCBI taxonomy): domain Eukaryota; kingdom Metazoa; phylum Chordata; class Mammalia; order Chiroptera; family Phyllostomidae; genus Tonatia; species Tonatia bakeri. Next base: position 77,733 of record PVIA01002860.1, on the reverse strand, counting down.
CGGATTTAAGAAGAACTAGGTGTGTCTTCAAATCAACCAATCAACTTCCAAAGCTTTCATGGGCTTCTGATGGGTCTACTCTCTAACCAATCTATTTCTTAGATCTTCCAGAGTCTGTGCCCCTTATCCAATGTGATCTTTTTCCCAGGCTAGACAGGACTCTATGGTTTCCATTTTGGCTCCTATTGCACATGGATTTATCTCCTCCCATAGTCTGGGCAAGAGGACCAGGGAGTTTAAAAAGCTGGTCCATCCTCACTATAGAGGGGAGGAAAGGGATTTTAATCCCTTTTGTGGGACAATGCTGTGATCCCTTGGAGTATATGAAGTTGTACCTTCCTGGTTAAGCAGGTTTATGCTCCCTAGTTATTATGCTTAATAATGTCTTATTTCCTTTGCCTCCTTTCTTTATTAACATCTAACTACCTATGCTAACAAAGGGTTAAAATCAAACAGGTGTCACAAGAGACTAGTGTATGAGAGTTGATGCTTAATTCCTCAGAAAGAAACCCTCAACTGAACTTGCCTATTTATCCCCTTTGGATTAAAAACTGAGGATTTTTATTTCAATATCTAAATGTAATATTTTTTCAACATATGATTAATAAAATTAAGATAAAAAGATTCATCAGCTAATGACAAAGTGGACATTTCTTAGTATACATGAAAGGAAAAAACTATGAGAAATGCAAAATACATCAAATTTCTGTTTTTCTCCAAGATTACTTACTATCATAGATAATATAAAAACGACAATCAAAGCACCTGTCTCCCAGGATAACAAGACACTTACCAGGTCATCCAACAATTGTAGTTGTTTTCATTGAAGACTGAACACTGAGTCTCAGTTTTTAAATATGCATGCTACATGAATAATAGTCAGAAGTCTACTTTCCTCAGCTTCTTTATTAATCTTTCCCTTTGCTCATGCATAGATTATTTTCCCCAGTTGTATTCTGAACTTGACCTTGAATAATCCACAAACCTCTCCTGAACTCCTCTCTTGAGTGAACTATTCCCTTTTCTGCAGTTTTTTTTTTAAAGATCTTATTTATTTATTTTTAGACAGAGAAGGGAGGGAGAATGAGACGGAGATAAACATCAGGTTGCCTCTCATGCACCCCTACTGGGAATCTGGCCTGCAACCCAGCATGTGCCCTGACTGGGAATTGAACTGGCAACCCTTTGGTTTGCAAGCAACTCCCAATCCACTGAGCCACACCAGCCAGGGCACTGCAAAACTTTCTGAAGCTCAGCATCTTGGAACAAGAGAATGACAAAGGTGAAATTATTGCAACCAATTGTTTTTAGATAAAGCTGAATATCTTCCAGCCACTCCAAACTGATTTTCTTTCCCCCCTTGAAAAAGTAACAGAAAGGAGTTAGAAAACATTCAGGGGACTGAAATGATGCCAAAGTGAGGAGCACTTTCTGGAGGTAATCATATATAGAAAAACGGGGAGCTCGCAGGAGTAGGGGTAAGTTGCTTACTCAGTTTTAATAACAACTCATTAGGCAGACTATGAAACCTCTGATATTTTACATTAATATATGCCCTTGCTCCCTTGTGTAAAGAATTCACTGTCATTTGTTGCATCCTTTCCATGATTCAGACATGGTTAAGGCCTCTCACAATGACATTTGGAAGTGCCTGTGGTATGTATAGCCATCACAATGTTAAGAGAAATAACTTCCAAAGTCAGATTAGAGGGCAATGATAATAGTAATAAAATAATGTTATTTGAATATTATCACTTATTTCAACTGAGAGCTAAATGTATGTCATGCTTGCATTCTCTTCCATCTCTGATATTCCAAAGGCAACTGGTTCCTAACTTCCTTAGTGTATCTTTTAAGTATTTTCAAAAATTTTGGTAAAACATAAATAACCCAAAATTTGCTATTTTCATCATTTTAGGGCATATGATTTGATGAACTGAATTGCATTTACAATGTTATGCCACCATCACCACTTTCTATTTCCAAAACTTTTCCATCAGCCAAAGTAGAAACTCTGTACCCATTAAGCAGTAACTCCATATGCTCCCTCCCAGCACCTGGTAACCTCTACTCTACTTTCTGTCTTTATAAATTTGCCTATTATAGAAATTCTGTGTAAGTAGTATCACAATATCTGTCCCTTTGTGTCTGACTTGTTTCACTTTGCATAATTTTTCAAGGTTCATCCTTATTGTAGCATGTGTCAGAAATGTATTCTTTTTATGACTGGACAATATTCCAGTGTATGTACAGTTGATCCTCGTTTTTCATAGCTTCTGTATTTGTGAATTTGCTTGTTAAAATTTATTTGAAGCCCACAAATCAATACTTGTGGCTCTTTCCTGGTCAGAATTGGATATGGCAAAATTTGAATCACCTGACACTGATGTTCCTAGGCTGAAGTTGAACAAATAATGCTGCAGTGAACAAGTATCTATTTGAGTCCCTGATTTCAGTTCTTTTTGTTCTATCCCTAGGAGTGGGATTGCTAGGGCATGTGGTGATTGTATGTTTTAACTTTTTGAGGAACCATCACAGTGGTTTCCACAGTGGCTGCACCATTTTACATTCCCACCAGACTGCACAAGGGTTCCAATTTCTCCTTGCCGGTATTTGGTCCATTCTGTTTTTTAAAAAAATAATTATAGACATTTTAGTCCATGTACTGTGTTATCATATTGTAGCTTTGACTTGGATTTACCTAGTGATTAATGATGTGGTACATCTTTTCATGTGCTTGTAGGCAATTGGATATCTTCTTTGGAGTAATATTCATTAAAATTCTTTGTCCTTATTTTGTTTATCTTTTTATGGTTGTGTTGTATACTGTGTATATGTAGGCAAAATGGAGTCAGCCAGGCTCCCCCACCCAGATATCTGGTCAACTGGGATATCCAGTTCCTTAGCAGTGTTTCTATAACTGTGCTTCAGGGCCCACATGCACAGAATCAAGGTCTGTTATGTAACTAGTGATAGTGTATGTAGGCACCCAGCCAGTTTTGTGTGCACTCAGTATATAAGGGAGTAGGGACTTTCCACAGCGAGACTCCTGGCTTGTGGTGCACATGGATTGCCCTACCCTAAAATAAAGGCAGGTCAGACATCCTGACAGCTCCTCATATTTTCTTCCTTCTGCCTGAATCCCGTGTAAACCTGCATGGCATTGAATGGCATACTATAACCTGATCAGATGTAAGATTTACAAATATTTTCTTCTAATCTGTAGTTGCCTTTCTACTTCCTTGATAGTGTCCTTTGATACACAGAAGTTTCCCACTGTGGCCTCAGGTCACACCCTCACTACTTTCAGTAGTGATAATTTGAGCACACACTGGATTCCAGCCAGTATCTTTGCTTCTGCTTTTGCATCTCTTCCTTTCCTCAAGTCATTCTCCGCTCAGTTGTTAAATGGTATTTTTATAGATAAACCAAATTAAATCTTTCAATGTTTTCTCAAATAAATCACAGAAAACCCAAGTTCATTAGGATAATATTTCAACTTCATTATCACATTAAACTTACAGCTGATGTTTCAGTGACAAACCAGAAATTATCCTTGCAGTCCAGGCACCATAGCACAGGCCCTGGTAGCTCTGACCATTGTGCATGTGATGCTCTGTGCCTGCAATATCTGTGTGCCTCCAGTATCAGCTATTAAAATTCTACATACCTGGACTTTAATGCAAGGTGCCATGATGAGCATAGATGTATGAGAGAATATGTCACTGAGGAGGAATTAACTTAAGATATGTTAGCATGTTAAAAAGGCAGTAAAAAAACCACTGGGTCAGTTTAATACTATGTAAGGAATATAAGATAAAAAGGGAGCTCCATAATGTGGCTCTCACATAACTAGGAACTTAGAACATTAATTTGACTTTCATACAACAATAGTGTACACTAACTACTATTAGTCTCATTAGGGGAAGACTGTCCAGCTGCCAAACAAAATAGTTTGGGACACCAAGCCTCTCTGTGTGTTACTATGATATAGGTGGATGAGCAGATTCATAAAGACAGTGAGTCAGTCATGGTACTGAGTGAATGGGCAGACACTGCCCAGGGGGTGGTTTTTGGCAAGACTCTAGGTGGAGTCAAGAATCTAAGTGTAAGTATGTAGGGAATTTCTGAGTTAGAATGGGTTCTTGTTTTTCCCAGGGGCCCCTTTGTTGGTGACTATAAATAGAAAAGTGCTAGCAGATTTTTGCCAGTTCATTTTTTCTTATCATTGCAAGGAATGGTTCTTGTATCAAGCAGGAGTATTATGCGTTGAAGTAGAGTTATAGCAGCAGGAATAGTCTACTGCTTTAATTCAGGTGTTGCCAAACTTTTTTCTGTAAAGAATCAGATAAATATTTTAAGCTTTGTGAGCCAAGAGGCAAAATCAAGATTATATAGGTTTTTATATAGTAGGAGGGAAAACAAAACTTGATGAAATTCAAATTATAATAACAAATATTGAGTAGAAGTGTAATACAGGCCTACCAATGAGAATAAAACTCTTGGGAATATTATTTTCTTTAGCTGGTGTACAAAATTAGTGTTTCCTATTGTTATAGAACACAGAAGGCCAAGAGCAATATACTATTAGCAAAAGGAACCCCCTAGGCTTATTATGTAAGCCGCCAGAGGAAAAACTTCTCTCAATGCCAGAGATTCATGAAAAAGAAAGGAAATGTTTATTTAATGCTATACAGACTTAAAATAGTGACCTAATGTCTTCATCAAAATCCCAAAGTCCCTTAAAACACCCACAAACACACACAGTCCTTCCTTCCCCTCCTTCACCCAGTCTGGGGTACCGTATCTCAGGAAAATAAATAGAAGTCTGTAGCTTAGATAGCCCCCAGTTCTTCCCAGTAATCCGTCTCAACTGGTAGGCCTCCCTTGGTTCCCAGCACCATCAGCTGTGTCGCTGGGATCTCTGCTAAAGCCCCCTAGTAAAGTTGTGGGGGTCCCCACTGTGGCAAAGCCACGTGGCTCTCTCTGAACAATGGCTGTCAGAATCTCCATTCTGCCCAAACCACGTGGTTCTCCCTCCAATGGCTGCTGCGTCTCTATTTAAATCCTCACACCAATCTTCCTTTGCAGACCCATTTCTGACTCCTCCCACAATTGACTACACTTGCCAGCACTCTCATATCCTTCAGCTTTACTGGGTTGCCTTAGTGAGTCTGGGCAGGTGTGGCCCCATGTCATGGAGCCAATCATCTCCAAGCTCTCATGCAGGAACTATAACTTGGAGGAGTTGCCTCCCAGTTACATCTTGGGGGAGAAGTTACACCCATCCCCCTGGCTCAGAGCATGGCTACAGCTATTTAACATATCTATGTAACCAGTTAAAGGTTACAGATATGTTAAATGACCACACCAGAGGTTAGCTGCAAAGTTGTTGCCATGCAAAACAGTTCTCAATGGCCCTGCTCCATTTGTCCCTTTCCCCAACTCACACATGTGGGGGAAGGGGTGAGGACATCCTAATATTTCCTAGACACCTTGAGTTCTGGACCCCATTCCAAATCCCTATTTGGGGCCCCCTTTTGGCTGCACCCTGTAACACTATCGCCACACAGACTGGAAATGTTCATCTGTGAAAACCATTCTCAGCTGTGGGCCTTGCAAGAACAGGTGAGGGTCTGCTAGCTGTAGTTTGCCCCTCCCAACAGTTTAACCAAACAGTTCTCTTGTTTCTTAGAGCTGCCAAGAAGTGAAGCAGCCAAGAATAAAGAGTGAAGGAGGGTTGTCAACAAAAGGCTTTGTCCTAGAATGTTCCCAGTGCTGCTCCACTACTACCTCTGTTCTCTTAGAAAAGACCCAAACCATTCAAACACAAATATGCCAGCATTGTTCTTTTGTCATCTTTTCAATGAGGTCTCTCTGACCACCCTATTTAAAATCACAATGCTCTTTTCCCACCAGTCACCCCTGATATAAAAATGGTGGGCTGATTATCTTGTAATACGTGGTATATTATTGTGTTAGATCTGCTTTGCAGGATTCAGATTCAGAACTCATCTTTGATTTTCTATTTACATTTCCCACTTTGTGTTTGGAAACCATTTGAACATAACCAATAATAACATCTCCTTCCAAGGACCTCCTAGGATTCATATATTACGGAGGTTTTAGGGAATCCACAATTGTATTGGTTAGTATTTAAATGGATTGGACCAAAAAAATGCAGTTCTAGGGCAAAGAGAATTTGACAGGAAGAGCAGATAAGGCAGGGAGGTTGCTTTTCAACTGGACAGGAACCTGTCTTCTTAGTGGATAGAGTAGGCCCTTTGGCCTAGCTGAGCCTCTTGGAGCTTCTATTTCTTTCATCATGTGGTTTTGCTATTTTTATTTCTGGAGTCAATGTAGGAAACATCCAAACCTGTAAGAATTTTTATGAATTTATTTGAGCCAAACTGATGACAATTGCCAGGAAGCAAAACCTCAATGGAGTGAGGAAATGCTCTGGAAAATGGCAGTTTTGCACCTTATTTTATACACTATGATCAAGAGGTTGCATAAGGGGGTTATATGAAATCCACTGATGATAGATTAGGGAGGCAGGAGAAAGCAAAATGGGGAAACTCTGGGATTAGATTAAAAAAAAGTAAAATGATAGACACATACTTCTTTTACATATGTGGATAAAGGATAGTTAACTATCAACAATTAACATGATAACAAAGAGGGGATTTGTAACCTCAGCTCCCGTGCAGTAGTTGTGCCTAAGGGTTTTGGAAAAAGGGAAGTGACCTTGACATTCCAAAGCTATGTACGTTATCATTGATACAAAAAGACAATAGACAGACTCAGTTAAGGTAAAGATTGACTTTTGTCAGGGAAGAGTCCAGCCTAGGACATAACTACTCACCATAAACTGCTTTTAGTTAGAAAGTTTTAATTTCACACCATCCTATGTGGTTACACTAGGTCTCAGAGTTTGTAAAGCTGCCATGCAGGCCTCCCATGGGCTTGTCAGGTTTAGTATGTGGCCCCTTTTTGTCTAAATGTCCAATTGCAGTAATTAATGCATGTCTGTATGGTTGTGTCAGGGCTCATTGTTCTTCAGAATAAAATACAGATAAACCATGAAAAACATGTGAATTAATATAATGCCTCTTTTGGAGCATTCAACCCATGATACACATTGCTTCCAACTTGGCTTAGGCTTGGCATTTTCTCAGGAAGTGGGGCCACTTAACTATGACCAGCACAATGGTGAAATTCTTACAGTTCTGAATAATGGTTGTTCTATACTTTAAATTTTTATGTGGTTGTGCAAGGAGGTGAGCTGTGTTTACTTATGCTACCACCTTGAACAGCAGTCTACAATGATTTTAGATTCTCTATAAAAGCCCTAAAGAAAATCACTCAACAACATTATAAAGCTCTTTAAAAACAAAGTTTCTCTTTCAGTGTAGTCTCTCAATCTCTTACCTGCATTTTCAGATTCTAAAAAAACTCTAAAAATTGAAAATCTTTTTATAATTCAGTTTGGCTACAAATCCTGATCTGACATGAACTCATCTGGCCACAAAATTTGATTTTAACTGACATGAGGCTATAGTTAATCTTCACTTATTCCATTTTGTGTAAATAGTCATATATTTTTGTGCAGAAATATTAATGTATTTAACTACTGATATTGCCTTAGAACACTGCTGAAAAGTTCTGAATACCCACCTGTGTCTCCAAAAGTTCTGGAATAGGGATTATGAACCTATATTACTTTCCATTTTAAATTTTAATATATTGCATTTCAGCATATTCTCTTCTGAAAATAACTGATGAGATGTTCAGACATCTTTGAAAGTAGAATAGATCTTTAAACAAGAATTAACTATCACCATATTCATATTCTTTTGATTCTATGAAATTCATTATATCCGATCAAAATAGTAAACAGGTTTTAATTGGTTGAGAAATAGGTCTGTTAAAGTATTATATATTTCCTTCATTTTCATTGAGGTCCCCCCAACATGTACATACTTTATATTGTATGTGTATATTGTGTTATATATACTTGATATATTTAATGATATAGAATTGATACTTTTTGAACTTGATAAGAGGAAGTATGCTTCTGTGGCCAAATCATTCCTGATTGAGACTGGGGACACAGGTAAAGGTAGGACTGACCCAGCCATCAAGAAATTCTCAGACAGTAATTTTTCCCTTGGTATATATTTTTAAACTTAATTTAAGGCATATAATAAAGGTATAAAAATGACCAAAAAAGTTTTATTTTTTTTTGTACTCATGGTTTTTACTACTCTACTTCAAAGAGAAAATATGAAATTTTTATTTATTTATTTTATCTCAATAGATGAAGAGATGCCATGTTCAGTGATGCCATTTAGCAGTTTGAAGTCAGACATAGTAGGAGTATTTGCACCATAGAAATTGATAGATTCTACAAATCAGGACTTTTATTTGGAAAGTCAGTTGTTAAAGCTTTAACAGCACCCCACTGCATACATATGAATGAACTTTGTAGCTCATTGTTGTTTTTCATGGATTAGTAGGCGTGTAACACAATACATATTTCAAAAGAACTTACTTCCTCCACCCAGTCTAATAATTTGGAGTTAGGAAATTTAAGACTTAAATAGGACTCTAATTAAAGCAAGTGAGATAACTTAAGAAACTAAAATTAAGGAAGAATTACTCTTCAAGGAAAATTTTGACAAGAAAGACAAATTTCAAAATGAGATATTTTGTAACATAGAATTTATTCTTTAAACTGGTAGCTGGGTCTCAGAGAATGGCAAGTGTGTTGAATGAGGTATCATGTTATTTCAATCTTCACCAGGGACTGGCAAGTGGGAAAGGAAATCTGAGCTATGGCAGCCATTAAGTCCCAGCATTCTCACCCGTTAGCCTGCACTGACTTTTCCCTTGGAACATATGGTCACTTTCTCCATAAGTCCCAGGACACTGTACAAAGTTACATTAGAGACAAATTGCTGAAACAATACTTCGCTGTATAATTGACATCAAAGTGATATATGAAGATTATATTTTTCAGGGAAGAAAGATTTCAGGTACAAAGATTTTAGGTGGCAAATGGACAATTTAGGATGACAGAGATACCTCATCACTGATGGCAGCTTAATAATACGAGAGCACGTCCCTGCCACCTCAGTATAGATGGGAGAAGCCCAGGAGTCCATTCACAAATATGTTTTAGTGTTTTAAATAATACATAAAACCTAAAAATATAATGACAAAATACCAAAGGGAAAGCCACTATACATAACTTGATAATAGTTCCTAAAGTTAAAGCCTTGAGTAAATAAATACCAGGAGGCCAATATTTAAAATAAGTTAGACTGCCTAAGCCACTAGAGGCAGCTCCTGCAATTTTTAACATGCTGTCATTCAGGAAAGACTGCTGAGGAAAAACAGGAAAAATGGAAATCTCAAAATAGATTATTGCAAAATGAAAAGCATATGGCATGCAACTGTACAAATTTAGCATACTTGTCCAAAGTCAATGCTTTCTAAATATAATCATTCCATGTCACACCAAGCCAGAGTGATGACACAGAAAAATGCCTTTGGCCACCTGGCCAAATTAAAAGAACATTCTTTGGAGTGGCATTACTCTTTGTTTACAGTGTGAATTCTTGTCTTTTAAATGAAAAGCATGATTTTACCATAATATGCCTTTAATCAAGCAGCTAGGTTAAATTCTTTAGCCTTTGGAACAAAGCTAGTATGGCCAGAACTATAAAAGTTAGAAGAGAAGACTGAATTCCAATGATGTACCTTGGGTCTTCGTAAAGCTGCTTGCATGTGTGTAGTAAAACAGAGAGTTTACTATTGAAGGTGTTAAGTCACTCTCAGATGAGAGATTTAAGAAGTCTAGAGTACACATAATTTCCCCCCCTGTGGGTGTAGGAGGACTATAAATGGGAAGTTAGCAAAAAACAGAACAAACACAAATAATTTGGGGTATATAGTGTTGCAACAAAAACTCCTTTCAAAACTTATGGCTTGAAATGTTTGTATTTTGTATCTCTTGATTTGATGGGTCTTTGGGGGCAAAGCTGAATTGGGAGATTCTTCTGCTTCATGTGACATCAACAACTGTCACTTTATGGTATGTGGCTTATAGCTGGTCTGGTGTGAAGGGTCCAGCTAACCTCTTAGCTTGTCCAATGACTTAAAGGACAAAACTCAGCAGGGCCATTGCCTTCCTTGTGTGATCTAGGGACCTCACTATGTGGGTGACTGTACTTCTTCCAGAACAAGGCAGAGCTCTGGGCGAACAGGCAGAAACTGCTGGTCCTCTTAGAGGCTACGCCCGGAATGGTGGTTATTTCTGCCATACTCTGTTGGTCAAAGTAGCTACAGGCCACCCAATCCAAAAGATGGAGAAACATGTTCTACTTTTCTATGGGAAGAGTATCATGAATTTGCAGTGATCTTGGATCTGTTACCACCTTCCCACTGGCCAAAAATAATTTATATTGTCCCCACAGGACCCTCAAAATGTCATTCCTTATGTCATCGTCTTTGAGTTTAGGATCTCATAATTCTAAGTTAAGTCTAGATGTAGATGAGGCTTTTCTGAAGCTCTTCCTTAAGTATACTTTCTTTTGCTTTGAAGACCTATGAATTAAAGAGGCAACTTATCTGCCCCAATATACAATTGACACACATTATACACTCATTCTAAAGCAGAAAAATGGGAGGTACATAACAGTCACTGATCTTTGTCACTAGTTCCCTGATTAGGGTCCAGTCCTGTTCTCTTGAAATAATTTCACTCCATTCCTGAGTCCATCTGTTACCCATTACAAGTAGCAAATAATCAAGACCTTAGTGGCTTAAGACAACAATTTCTTGTTTTCTCTCATATTTCTGTCAGTTAACTGGACTCAAGCAAACACCTCTTACTTGCTGAGAGGCAGTTACAGTCAGTCTTGACTGGGGCTGCTGTCATTGTAGGCTCACCTAGGCTGTCTCTAGTGTCTTACCAGAGTTCCAGGTTATGAGGTTGGGTTGCTTATATAACTGCTCATCCTGAGCTCCACACCCTCTTTGTGAAGGTTGGAATTGGGACTCTGAAAGACTTTATTTCCAAAATTGCCATATTAGTTGGCTTACTGTTCTATTCTCCCATTGGGAGGCATTCAGTAAAGACTGAGAGGAAAGACAAGCAGAGAGTAAGTTCCTTTCTGTTTTCAGCTTCAGTCCAGTTAGAGCAGACACTTGGTTCCAACCCTAGCTGTTTCTTCTTTATATTTTTAGTGATGTTGAATTTACATAACATTAGATTTGTTTCAGGTATACAATGTAATGATTCAGTATTTGTATACATTACAAAGTGATCATGACAATAAGTCTAGCTCACATCTATCACCCTACATAGTTACATATTTTTTTCTTATGATGATAACTTTCCAGATTCAATCACCTAGCTACTTGCAAATATACAATACAATATTATTAACTATAGTTTCTGTGCTGTACATTATATTTCAAGGATTTACTTTATAACTGGAAGTTATAAAAGTTTGTACTTTTAACCCCCTTTTCTCATTTTCCCCACATACCCACCACTAAGGCAACCGTTGATCTGTTCTCTGCATCAGGCACCACAGAGGACCTCCTCCTCAGGCTGAGAACCACTTGTGTGAGCCTTCCACATAGATCTGAACACCAGTCCTAAGGAGCCCCATCTCAAACTCCTAGATTCTAGTAACTCCAACTTTTTCTTTGAGGTCCCTTAGCCATCTTTGAAACCAACTTCTGCAGTTATTAATCTGAATGAACTAAGCGTGCTTTAAAAAAATGATTTATTTATTTTTAGAGAGAGGGGAAAGAAGGGAGAAAGAGAAAGAAAGAAATATCAATGTGAGGTTGCTTCTCACACCGCATCACATATGCCCTGACCAGAAATCAAATGCTGCAGCAACCTCTTGGTCCACAGGCTGGTGCTCGTCCACTGAACCACACCAACCAGGACCTCAGCATGCTTTTTTAGCTCTTTTAACCCTCCCATATTTATAAAGCCAGTTCTCTGTGTTAAATACCCTTTGTGTGATATGGTATGGTTTCTGTGGGCCTGCTGGACACAGACTTGACAAAGATGACTTCTTTCTTGCCACTTTTTCAATCTGATTCAGAGAGCTTATTTCAGCTTCTGGCCCCAGTGCTAGGCCTTTGTAACAAGTCTTCTGCATGAGCTTACAGATACTGAACAACAACCCAGAAAGAGCAATGGTGTGAACATCAGAAAATATGTATGGTATATTCTCTGGTGAATTCAGGAATTTTGAGTTATGTCCTAAGGATTGGGGGTGGGGGACAATGTAAAGTTCACTTTTGTCAGTCAGTAAATTAATACCGGTCCCTAGCTCTTTAAGAAAGAGAAAAATCAGACTTCTGACCAAGACAGAAGCATAGGTAGATACACTTTGCCTCCTCACATGATCAAAAGGACAACAACAAATTTAAACACAAAAAGTAACCAGAACAGCCAGAAAATCAAACTGTATGGAAGTCCGACAACCAAGGAGTTAAAGAAGAAATACTCACCCGGACAGGTGGGGAGAGGGGCAGAGATGGGCAGCCAGGGAGGAGAGGATGTGGCAAGGTGGTGGCTGGAGGACTAGGCAGTCCCATATTTGCATTTGGATAAACCAGGAGGAACAACTGGGGAGGAAGACAGACTGCAGAACCCAGGGTTGCAGCGCAGGGAAATAAAGCCTCAAAACCTCTGATTGGAAAAACCTGTAGGGGGTGTGGTGATCAGAGAAACTCTGAGTCTCATAGGAGTGTTCCTTAGAGAGACCCACAAGGTCCTAGAATGTACACACACCCACCCACCTGGGAATCAGCACCAGAAGGGCCCAGTTTGCTTGTGGGTAGCAGGGGAAGTGGCTGAAAGCCCAGCAAGTGGCACTGACCCCTCTCTGACCCCTTCCCCACATACAGTGCTGCAACACAGGGTTACTCTACCCTGGCAAAAACCTAAGTGTCCACAACTTACAAAATAATAGGCATGCTGAGACTATATATATATATATATATATATATATATATATATATCCCAAATGAAAGAACAGATCAAACCTCCAAAAATAGAACTAAGTGATGAAGAGATAACCGACTTATCAGATGCAAAGTTCAAAACACTGGTAATTAGGATTCTTCCAGAAGTTGTTAAAAATGGTCACAAAATAGAGGAAGAAGTGAAGGCTATGCAAAGTGAAGTAAAGAAAAATATACAGGGAACCAAGAGTGAAGGGAAGGAAACCAGGACTCAAATTAATGATTTGGACCAGAAGGAAGAAACAAACATTCAGCGAGAACCAAATGAAGAAACAAGAATTCAAAAATATGAGGAGAGGCTTAGGAACCTGTCGGACAACTTTAAACGTTCCAATGTCTGAATAATAGGGCTGCCAGAAAGAGAAGAGGAAAATCAAGAAATAGAAAACTTATTTGAAAACATAATGAAGGAGAACTTCCCCAATCTGGCAAAGGAAATAGACTTCCAGGAAGTCCAGGAAGCTCAGAGAGTCCTAAAGAAGTTGGACCCAAGGAAGCACACACCAAGGCACATCATAATTACATTACCCAAGATGAAAGATAAGGAGAGAATCTTAAAAGCAGCCAGAGGAAGAGAGACAGTTACCCTCAAAGGAGTTCCCATTAGACTGTCAGCTGATGTCTCAAAGGAAACCTTGCAGGCAAGAAGGAGCTGGAAAGAAGTATTTGAAGTTATGAAAGGCAAGGATATACATCCAAGAATACTCTATTCAACAAAGCTATTATTTAGAATGGAAGAGCAGGTAAGGTGCTTCTCAGATAAGGTCAAGTTAAAGGAGCTCATCATCACCAAGCCCTTATTATATGAAATGTTAAAGGGACTTATCTAAGAAAAAGAAGATAAAAAACATGTACAGTAAAATGACAGCAAACTCACAGTTATTAACAACCACACCTGAAACAAAAACAAAAAGAAACTAAGCAAACAACTGGAAGAGGAAGAGAACTGGAGAAATGGAGATCACATGGAGGGTTATCAGCAGGGATGGGGAGGTGGGAGAGTGGGGGAAAAGGTACAGGGAAAAAGAAGCATAAATGGTAGATACAAAACAGACAAGAGGAGGTTAAGAATAATATAGGAAATGTAGAAGCCAAAGAACTTTTATGTATGACCCATGGACATGAGCTAAGAGAGGAAGAATGCTGGCGGGAGGGGGCGTTCAAGGTAGAGGGGAATAAAAGGGAGGGGAAAAATGGGATAACTGTAATAACATAATCAATAAAATATATATTTTTTAAAGAGAAAGATCAACATTGCCTCTCTCAAGTTTTTACCCTAGTCCACTTGCCTTCACTCTCAAACCACAGCTATTGCTTTCATTATTGTACTGGCGTTTCCATTATGGGCTCCTTCCATTTTATTGGATCATTCAAGTTGCTTTCTTGAGCATATTGGTCTCAGTCCTCCCATGGCTCTGAGATCAGCAGCTTCCCCAGGCTTTGGCTCTGGAAAGGAAGAGGAGGGATATTCTTTTCCTTCCCTGTCCTAGCCAAATCTTTAGATGGAATGCTTCAGTTTTTCTTCTCATTCTTTACCATTCTTGGTAAGGAATGAGTTTTTAGAAATTGAGTTCCATTAACAAAGTATTCTACTCTGAAACAGTTTGCCATTTTTGAAACTGTTCTCTTAGGTGGATCAGCTAAACAGAAAAGGAGGGCAGAGAAGTGTTATTGTGCATTTAAAGGCCAGATATATAATTTTAAACCTATAATTTTACAAGAATCCCATGAATAAGATACAATTATATTTATTTCAATAATGGAAGAAACTGAGGCCTGGAGAAGTAATTCCTTAGGTTTCCTAATTAATAAATGATAGTGTGGAAATTCAAATGTAGAACATACTCCGAAGTCTCTTTTCTTTTTTCTTTTGTTCTGTTTTACTTTGGCTGGTGAGACATGCTAGAAGCCAGAAAGCAGGAACCATGTAAGGTGTCTGCAAATTGTACTGTTTCTTTAGGGCAAGAATACAAACTCCCTAAGAGATTCAATGAGAAATAAGATAGGACTGGGATAATCCAGCATTCAGTCATTATTTATTCAAATATAGTTTCTGTTCCTTTCTCTTTCTCCTCTTCTTCTGGGATTCCCATCAGCATCCAAGGTTATGCTTTGTGATGAGCCACAGGCCTCCAAGGCTCTGTTTATTTTCTTCATTCTTTCTTCTCTCTGTTCCTCAGACTAGATACTGTATTTTGCTGTATATAATGTGCTCGCAAGGTTTTATTGCCCATTCCCATGCATAATTTGCATGGGAATTAGTTCTACCCATGTATAATGTGTATCCTTATGTTTCCCTCAAAAATTTGGACAAAAAAGTGTCCATTATACATGGCAAAATATGGTAATTTCAGCTGATATTTCTTCAAGTTTTCTGATTATTTTCTTTTGTCATTTCAATTTTCTGTTGAGCCCCTCTAGTGAATTTTTCACTTCAAACTACAAAACTTCTATTTGTTTCTGTTTTAAAATTTCTGTTTATTGTTATTCTCTATTTGCTAAACATCATTTTTGTATTTCCTTTAGTTATTTAAGTATAGTTTCTTTTAGTTCTTTGAACAAACTCATAATGGCTGATTTAAAATCTTTTTCTACTCTCAGAACCTTCTTGCCACTGTGTTCTGACCTTGCTGCTCCAGCCTCCAGGGCACATCCCATTCTACCAGCTTGTGAGCAGCAGCAAAGAAAAAAAAATCATATTTTATTGCCTGATATTTTTGAGGTGAACAAAAATTTTGATTTGAGCCAGGAGAGAAATTATACACATCCAGGAAAGCCATTTGTGGCAGTCATATTGTTGACAAGTTCTGGGAGGTGATCAATGATGAACTTGCCATCAACTTCACTGGCACCTACCACAGGGACAACGACCTGCAGCTGGATCACATCTCTGTCTATTACAATGAAGCCACAGGTGGAAAATATGTTCCTCATGCTATCTTGGTGGATCTAGAACCTGGTACCATGGACTTTGTTTGCTTAGGTCCTTTTGGCCAGATCTTCACACCAGACAACTTTGCCATTCTGGGGCAGGCAACAGCTGGGTCAAGGGCCACAATACAAAGGAGGCCAAGCTGGTTGGCTCAGTCCTGAATGTGGTGCAGAAGGAGGCTGAAAGCTGCGATTGCCTGCAGAGCTTCCAGCTGACCCACTTACTGAGTCAGGACACAGGCTCTGGAATAGGCATTTTGCTTATCAGCAAGATCCGTGAAGAGTATCATGAACACCTTCAGTGTGGTACCTTCACCCAAAGTGTCTGATACCATGGTTGAGGCCTACGACACCACCATCTCTAGCCATCAGCTGGTAGAGAATATCGATGAGACCTGCTGCATTTATGAGACAGTTTACGACAGATATCTGCTTCCACACCCTCAAGCTGACCATGCCAATCAATGGGGATCTGAATCACTTCATCTCAGCCACCACAGTGGTGTCACTACCTTCCTCTGCTTCCCTGGCCAGCTCAGTGTTGACCTCTGCAAGCTGGCAGTCAACACGGTCCCTTTCCCATGCCTCCATTTCTTCATGCCTGGCTTTGCCCCTCTAACCAGCTATGGAAGTCAGCAGTATCAGGCCCTCATTGTACCCAAACTCACCCAGCAGGTATTTGATGCCAAGAACATGATGGCTGCTTATAGCCCCTGCTGTGGCCAGTACCTCACCATGGCTACTGTCTTCCATGGGTGAAGAAGGTGGGTGGGCAGATGCTCAATGTGCAAAACAAGAACAGCAACTACTTTGTGACATGGATCCCCAACAATGTCAAGATGGCTGTCTGTGATGTCCTACCCAGTGGCCTGAAGATGGCAGTCACCTTCATTGGCAACAGCACAGCCATACAGGAGCTGTTCAAGCACATCTCAGAGCAGTTCACAGCCATGTTCCAGCAGAAGGCATTCCTGCACTGGTAACATGGGTGAAGTCATAGATGAGATGGAGTTCATCAAGGCTGAGAGCAACATGAATGGCCTCATCTCCAAGTACCAGCAGTATCAGGAATCCACCACAGAAGAGGAGGAGGATTTTGGTGAGGAGGCTTAAGGGCAAGTCTGTCACTCAGGCTTTGAAGTTCCCTTAACCTTCTTCCTCAATTGCTCCTTTACTCTCCCTCAGAATTTGCATCTTCTGCCTTTTTTTTTTCTTTTATGGGTGTTCTAGAACAGTGCCTCTCACATAGTAGGCACTCAGTAAATATCTGTTGCTTGTTGAATGTCTTCTCTCTCTTTTCACTTTGGGAAATCTATATTTCTGCCATTTTGGGGTAATCTTGAATTTCCTTCTAGTGTTCATTCCTTCCATCTGTCCAGTTAACATTCCCCTCTCTGTTTCCAAGATAATCCTCCCAGAGGCTGGGTCTCATCCAGATCCCACTTAGGACTGTGTGCTGAAAACACCATCCTAAGCCCATGTAGTAGCCAAGGGAAAAGGGAATGATGCCAACTCTAACAGGTAGAAGTCCCTATGAGAACTGGGTGGGGTTTCCCATTCTAGAAGAGTTTTGGAGAATGGATTTGTGCTGTTCTAGTTTCCAGGTATTTTTCTGTGCTCCACCATTGGGGAAGCTTCGCGCTTTGGGGAAAGTATGAACAGTATTACCTCAATTTTCAGTCCCTCTTAAGCTCTGTCCTGAGTTGTTTCCTTTGCAGGGGTCAGCTGCATTCTGTCCAGTGGGATCCTCTCCTCTTTCACTTTACCTCTCATATGGCCTTTTCATACCATTCCCAGGATCAGCACATGCACACTTCCTTTCTCTGGATAGAGGAGGAGGTAAAGCGGGGAGGATGACCAGTCTTGGTCTCTACACCTCCAGAAAGGACCTCCCCATCTCGACCTTTTCTTACCCCAAAAGGAACAGCAGTCTGGTATGTGTGTGAAAGGGTATGTACTGGCACCTAAGTGTTGGAGTCATTCCCCAGAGGGGAGCAGACAGGACACCTTTTGTCTTTTGACAACATCTCATTTCTTTTGCTATTGCCTTACCTGCTGCCACCCTTGATGTTGGCCTAACCTATACTTCAAATTTCTGTTTTGTCTTGAAGTTGCTTTTAATCATATTGAAAAAAATGATTTTGCCCCAAGAGCCAGAACTAAATGGGAACTGAAAAAAAGGGGGGGGGGCTTTTAAAGTAATTTAAACACCTGGACTTGGCCGGGGAAATCTTCTCTTGACAGTTTTCTTTCTATCTGAGTATCACTGTCCTTCATATTTTGCATGTCTTATACAATTCTCTGAAAAACTAAGTGTTTTAAGTAATATAATATAACAATGTTGAAAATCAGCTTGGTGACCCCGTAATAACTGGATAGAGACCACCTTCAATGTTTTGACCCATACCTCGATACATCTTTGCTGTGAGGCTCTTCCTGTGTGTATGGACATGTCCTTGGCACTCCAGGAGGCAGGTCCCAACTCTGCCTAGCCTTCCCTTACTGCTCACACAAAGCCTCAAATTCTGTTGAAGGCTGGAGGTGAGGGCCTTTTCATACCATTCCCAGGATCAGCACATGCACATGGATTTTTAGATCCCTGGCAATATGTCCAAGTTTTTTCAATATTCCCTATGGACATGTTAGCCTCCAATATTTCCTTTTAAGTTTCTTAGCCCCTTTTACTCCCAACTGATATTTTTCCCCTTGGGCAGCTGTGCTGTTAAATCCTACTACCTTTTTTTTTTTTTTTGAGAAACTCTTAGGCATAAGGCTGTTTGCACACAGCCATCTTAGAGTCAAATTAAAAAGACAATCCACAATACATCTTTGAAAGGAACTTCCATATGGGTCAAGTGGTAACAGTTCTCCAGAGATGAGGGTTTTGGAGGGTTCCAAACCCATTCTGGGTCCTCCAGTGGCTCCTGGACTGATGGTTTTATAGTTACTATACTTGCAAAGCGGTTGGTTTTCAAGACTACTACCAGGCTTGGGAAAGGTCGATGGGAATAGGACAAGTTGAAAAACATAAAGCTTGCTACTCCTACCAAAATCCAGTCATTTATTTGAAATACAGTTGGGCTCCTGAGATTTTTACAATTCTTTGGTTATTTTCCAGAGTTGTAAAAAAAAAAGGTGATTTTGACCATTTTTGTTGGTATTCTCACTGCTTTTTTGGAAGGTCATACTCTTGAAGGTTCTTATGTCACAGACCCAGAAGTCAGAGCCAGTAATCTAGTATCATAGAAGCAGAGACACGCACTGAGAAGGTGAACTGAATTTATGCTTCAAGTAACCTGTGGTTATTTTCTTTAAGTTATGTTATTTAGGAATGCTTTTTGTTTTTTAAAATATTTTATTTATTTACTTTTAGATAGAAGGGGAAGAGGGAAGTGAAGGAGAAAGAGGGAGAGAAATATCAATATGTGGTTTTGCCTCTTGTGTATCCCTGCTGAGGACTTGACCTGTAACCTAAGCATGTGCCCTGACTGGAATTGAACTGGTGACCCTATGGTTTGCAGGCTGGTGCTCAATCCACTGAGCCACACCAGCCAGGGCTAGGAATGCTTTTTGAAAACACCAGTTATCTCAACTGCACCCTGACTATCAAAGAAATGGGGTAGAGAATTATAGGAAGAAACATATGCACCTAAGCCCCAGAGACATAGCATCACTGGGAACTAGAATAGGTGAATCCCAGGGGAATGCAACACTAATGGGCAGCACTGTCAAGTGGTCAGTGTTTCCCCCTACCTACATATTCTTCGAGTGCTAAAAAATTAGAAGGCTTAGGATTTTATTTGAATAAAGCAGCTTACTAAAAGAACAGTTACGTGTTTGGAAACAGTCTCACAACCAATCTAAATAATGCACGCTTAAATCATCAGTGCTTCTGCCCTAGACTGCCGGTCTGTCACAAATGCACTGTCAGTCTGTGCATCACTGGAGCCATGAGGATTGATCTGGACTTCGGTTCTTCACTGACTCTGCTAGTAGAATCACACTTTGGTTTTATGTTGATCTTATATTTTATAATTACAATCTTAAAGCCCTTTGATTTAACTGGATTAAATAAATGATACATTGTAACAAAGCAGAAAAAATAAAGAACCTTAAACATTGAAAACCTAAGGTGGGCTCATTAATTTAAAATAGATCTATATTAAATATACATATTAAATATATATAAAATAACACCTGCCATTTTCAGACCCTGTGGTAGATATGAGGACTAGTAAAGTGGATGAGACAAGGGGAAACAAAGGTAGAAATAATTATTCATATCTGAGTCACCTTCTAAAGGGAAATGTTCAATCTCTGAAGCATCAATACAACCTGAAATAAAATAGTACATGAGAAAAAGCATGAATTAGAATTTTTAAAATTATTAATGTTGATTAAACTGCTCTGTACTTATTTTAACAGCAGATTATAATCCTGTATCTCATTTTTATTGGAAATTCCACAGTACTCTAAATATCCTAAATGACCTTTTAAAAAATATTGCTGCTTTTAGATTAAGCCTAACTCAGAGAGTTCAACTGAGTAAAAACAGTATACACTAGTACATCCTAGTCATACAACACATTCTTGCAAACATGCTGATGGTGAAGTAGCACATTAAAGTTTTATTTAAAAGAAAAGAAGCATTACTACTTATGACCAGCTCATTAAACTTGCTTCCCACCTGGTCTTAGAGACACAATAAATATCACCTAGTACTTCTTCAGTTCCCTCTGAGCTTCCTGATGAGGTCATAGCATCCATTCACTATCTTCTCCACCACTGGCCTCAGCTACTCAAACTCCTGTCCATGCTCTCTGTGTTTTCTCAGAGCTGGTATCTTCTCCTAGTCAGCAGAGGTGTCTGCATCTCGTTCAAGAGTTCCTGCCATGGCTGGTGTGGATTGAGGCTGGCCAGCAAACCAAAACGTTGCTCATTTAATTCCCAGTCAGGTCACATGCCTGGGTTATAAGCCAGGTCCCCCCTTAGGGGCATGGGAAAGGCAACTGATTGTTGTATATCTCACTCATCAATATTTCTCTCCTTTTCTTTCTCCCTCCCTTCCTCTGTCTCTAAAAATAAACAAATAAAATCTTTAAAAAAGAGAGTTCCTGGTGTTAACAGAACCACCTTAACTTCCAGCCAAGATGGAGGCATAGGTAGATACACTATGCCTCCTTACACAACTAAAAGAAAGACAACAACAAATTTAAAAACAATGAGAACTGCCAGGAAATCAAACTGTATAGAAGTCTGACAACCAAGAAGTTAAAGAAACATTCATCCAGACTGGTAGAAGGGATGCAGATGGGCAGGTAGGGCATGAAAGACTTGCAGCAAGGTGGCAGCTGGAGGACCTGGGCTAGCAAGGTGGCAGCTGAACAACTGGGTGAGCTGGCAGTGGTAGGACCAGGTGGTCCCATATTTGCATGCAGATAAACCAAAAGGAACAACTGGGAAGTGAGACAGACCATCCAACCCAGAGTTCCAACATGGGAAAATAAAGTTTCAAACCTATGACTGAAAAAACCTGTAGGGGTTGTGGTAGTGGAAGAAACTCCCAGTCTCACAGGAGAGTTCATTGGAGAGACACACAGGGTCCTAAAATGTACACAAACCCACCCACCCTGAAATCAGCACCAAAAGAGTTCAATTTGCTTGTGGGTAGCAGGGGAAGTGGCTAAAAGCCAGCCAAAAGCAAAGCAAGCAGCACTGTTCCCTCTTGGACCCATCCGCCACATACAGGACCACAATGCAGTGATGTGGGTTTCCCTGCTTTGGTGAATACTTAAGGCTCTGCCCCTTATCATGTAACAGGTACACCCAGAGGCAAAAAAAAAAAAAAAAAAAGGCCCAAATAAAAGAACAGATCAAAGCTCCAGAAGGAATACAACTAAGTGATGAAGAGGTAGTCAATCTATCAGATGCACAGTTCAAAGCAGTGGTTATCAGGATGTTCACAGAAGTGGTTGAGTCTGGTTGCAAAATAGAGGAAAAAGTGAAGGCTATGAAAAATGAAATAAAGGAGAATGTACAGGGAACCATCAGTGACATGAAAGAAACTGGGACTCCAATCAATGATTTGGAACAAAAGGAAGAAATAAACATTCAACCAGAATAGAATGAAGAAACAAGTATTCAAAAAAATGAGGAGAGGCTTAGGAACCTCTAGTACAAACTTTAAACACTTCAACATCCTAATCATAGGGTTACCAGAAGGAGAAGAGGAAAATCAAGAATTAGAAAACTTATTTGAAAACATAATGAAGGAGAACTTCCCCAATCTGGCAAAGGAAATAGACTTCCAGGAAGTCCAGGAAGCTCAGAGAGTCCCAGAGAAGTTGGACCCAAAGAGGAACACACCAAGGCACATCATAATTACATTACCCAAGATTAAAGAGAAAGGGAGAATCTTAAAAGCAGCAAGAGGAAGAGAGACAGTTACTCTCAAAGAAGTTCCCATTAGACTGTCAGCTGATGTCTCAAAGGAAACCTTGCAGGCAAGAAGGAGCTGGAAAGAAGTATTTGAAGTTATGAAAGGCAAGGGCATACATCCAAGAATACTCTATTCAACAAAGCTATTATTCAGAATGGAAGGGCAGGTAAGGGACTTATCTAAGAAAAAGAAGATCAAAAAGATGAACAGTAAAATGACAACAAGCTCACAACTATCAACAACTGAACCTAGAAAAAAAAAAAGCAAACTAAACAAACAACTAGAAAAGGAAGAGGACCAGAGAAATGGAGATCACAGAGTGGGTTATGGGGGGGTGGGGATGGAAAGTGGGAAGAATGGAAGAAAGGGTACAGGAAATAAGAAGCATAATTGGTAGGTACAAAATATACAGGGGAGGTAAGAGTAGTATAGGAAATGTAGAAGCCAAAGAACTTATATGTATGACCCATGGACATGAACTAAGTAGGAGATGTGTGTGGGAGAAGAGTGGAGGGCAGAGGAGAATAAAGGGGGGAAATAGGACAACTCTAATAGCATAGTCAATAAAATATATTTAAAAACAGAAGTTCATAATAGCAAGAAAAAAAAGAACCAGTTTAGAAGGTTCCCTCTTGATGTGACCAATGAGTACAAATGTTTACACAGTTAATAGTTGTTAAAACTGGGGAAAACAGAGCGATTCCTCCTCTGGATGCTGTGTTTACTCTAAGAAGTCAGAGGAAAACTTCCACAAGTTTTTATCACCACATATTTCAATACCTGCTCTTATGGGCATATCAGCCCTACCGTCCTCCTGTTGGCTATGAATGAACTGTCCCTGTCCCTGGCCATGACTCTTCCTTGGGCCCAGAAGCGAATCTCTTCTTCCTTACTCAATGATATCACTTCAGAAATTCTCCCTTCTCTCTCTTGCCTTCCTTTTCTACTGGATCTTTCTCATAAATATAAAAAGTACAATTATTTCATCCTTCTTAAAAAGTAGAACTCCTTGGCTTCCATTTCCCACTAGATTGCTTATTTCTCTGATGCTCTTTGAAGTACAGCAAGTTTTAAAAATCATCTAAACTCATTGTGCAGTTCCTCTTCTCCCATTTCCTCTTGAATGCATTTCAGTCACGTTAAATCTCAGACCTCATTGTCTCCCAGCCAGTAACTATGTCCTATGTGAGCCACATGTTTCCTGTGTTTCTCAGGGTTTTCCTCTTATTGTTGCTGAGTCTCAGTGTACTTTAGCTCCTCCTGCTTATTTCCCCAACCTCTTAATATTGGAGTGTGCAAGAATTTGGTCCTTACATCTCTTTTTTCCCTCTAGCTACATTCAGTCTCAAGATAATTTCCATCTAGTCTCATGGGACTCCCAATTCATATTTCTAGCCCAGACCTCTTCCTGAACTTCAGATTCATATATCTGGCTAATTACTGGTCATCTCTATTTGGATATCAAATAAATATCTCAAACTCACCATGTTCAGAGTTTATCTTTGTCCCCCACAACAGTTTCTGCTCCTGCATAGCCTTTGTGTTCTCAAGAATGTCAGCTCCATCCTGCCAAGTGTTCAGACCACATTTCCCTTTGGATCTTCATTTCCCTCCCATCTTGCATCCAGTCTATCAGCAAATCTTGTTAGCTCAGCCTTCAGACTAGCCCAGATTATGGTTGTTTCCTGTGAGCTCCACCAGTGTCACTCTGGTCAACAATACCTTTCTTTCACCTGGATTATCACAGTGGCCTTCTAACTGACCTGCCTGCTTCACTCTGTTGCTCTTCCTAAAATTTATTCTTAACACAGAACCAAGAGTGATCCTGTTAGATCCTAAGTCAGATCATGTCACCATCCTGCTCAAAACCACAGTGTCTTTCCATACTATGCAAAGTAAAAGCCTAAATTCTTACAGCAGCCTACAATCCCTAAGAATTTGATAGCCCTTCCTCTCTGACCTCACCCCCTATATTCCCCCTTACTCCCCTGCAGCCATGTTGATCTCTCTGTGGTTCTTCCAGCACAACAGGCATTTTCCATCTCAGAATCTTAGCATCTGCTGTTATTCCCACCCAGAATGCTCATCCTTCAAGTATCCATATGCCTGGCTCACTCACCCCACTGAGGTCTTTGCTTAGATGGCACCTTTTAAGGAAGGGTTTCCTTGCTACAACATTCAAAATTGCAAAACATCTCCCCAAACACCCTAGGCACACTTATTCCTCCTATATTGCTTTATTTTTTTCCCCAAAGCACTTCTTAATAATTAGCCTATGGTATTTTTTAATGTTACCTACTTTCCAAGCACCTAGAACTGTGCCAGGCACACAATGGGTGCTAATAAATATTCGCTGAATTAATGTCAACAGATCACCTTGAAGAAGAACTACCATGTCTCCTCCCAAAAGGGGCATTGGGATAGAGGGAAGCCAAAGGGCAGGGGACCACCTTCAGGATAAAAAACAATCTCCCATGTGAGTCAATCAGGGTTCTCTTCTTTGACCTAAAAGACTAAAATCAAGCATGATCTTAGGAAGAGTAATTACCACTTAGATGAGAAGACAAACTGTGAATGGAACTTACTGAATCAATAAACAACCACTTTATGGTCCCACATCTGTAGATGCTAGAGCAATCAGATGCAGGATGTTGAATATTTGCTGTGACCTATGTGAACATATAAAGGATACAACTATAATAAAGAGTATCAGGAATTAATAGAGAAACTTGAAAAGAACATGAAGCAAAACTTCTGAAAATAAAAAATGTAATTGATGTCAAAACACAGTGGTTGAGTTAAACAGCAGTCTAGATATAGCCAAAGAGATGATATATCTAAAGCATTTAAGCAATACTTGCTGAAGAAAATAACAAGAAGAAAAATATGAAAGAGAGGTTAAGAGACAAGGATGATTAAATGAAAACATTTAATATATGAATAATTGATGTCTCAGGGGGAGAAAATTGAGGAGTAGAAATACTTTAAATGATAGTGCCTGAAAATTTGACAAAACAAAAAAACACCACATGAATCCAGGAGGCCCCAGAAAGCACAGTGCTTCTTAATAAGATACTAAAAATAAGTGCTGCCTAGAAACATCATGGAAGAGCTGCAAAGGAGGAAGACTAGACTTCTCCACAGCAGAGATGGAACTTAAAATACAACCATTCACAACCACAAAGTGTGGGGAGAAATTCAGTCAATCTGTAATCCAGCATTCCACAAAACTGTAATGTAGGAACAAGAGCAAAGTAAAATATTTATGAATTTACAAAACAGAAGAGTCTATTAACAAAAGACTTGTCTCAAAAAAAACATTTATGTTAACCTACTTAAAAAAAAAAAGCAACAACAACCAAAAATGATTCTAGTTGGAGGATGTGAGACAGAATGGTAGACAAAAATATGGTAAATTAAGTAAATCCTAACAAGTATTGTCTGTATAAAATTACTACAAGTGTGGTTAAAAACTATTAAGTACCAGCTCAGAATTCCAATGCCTCCCCACATTCTGGAACCACCACCAGAACCACCACCTCAGAAGCCATCCTCTGCCAGACCTCAGTCTCACTCTGCCCAGAATATCAAGGGTATTTCACTAGAGTTTTCTGAGGCTCTTTATTCATGAAGTTCCCATTTTCCAGTGGCCTTCCTCAGAGACTACAGCTGCTCCACAGCACTGACTCTGACCTCTGTGTCTTTGCCACAGACTGGTTTCTGTTTGGGCCCCACTTCTCAGTGTTGCGGTTTGGAAGGCGCCCTGGACAGAAACCAGCATCACTGTTGAGCCCCCCTTGTGGTGCTTGCTGTCTGTTTCCTAAAAATGGTCACTTCATGGATTTCATACAGGTTTATAGTTGTTTTTAGCAGAAGTTACTTGATTTCCTCATGGCCAGTACTAAAGCCCTAGCCATTCCATTTTTTAGCCTCTAACCTTCTTTTATGCTTATACATTATAGCATATAAAGCTATCAATTTTCTTCAAAGCACTCTTTTTATTGCATTACTACAAGTTTTATGTAATGCTGTCAATGTAATTCAATTCTGTTTTTCTTTCTTCCTCATTCGTTGTGGTTCCTTTTTTTGATATATGACTTAAAGTTGTAATTTTTAAGCAAAAGACATGTACACAAATCTTCATAGCCATTTTATTCTTTAAAGCCAAAAACAGGAAACAAATCAAATGATCAAAGACAGAAAGAGCAAACCAATTGTGTATTAATGCAACAGAATTCTACTTGGCAGTGAACAACATGAAGTTCTAATGTGTGTGACGAGATAAAACTCAACAACATTGAGCTGTGGAAAAGATGCCAGATGTAAAAGGGAACAGATAGTGTGATGCCATTTAATAGAAATGTCTCTAATAGTCAAAGCTAATATATGGTATTAGCAATTAGCCTTGGGATTGGGATGAGGGTGAGAGGTTGCAAGTATTACTTGAGAAGCAGCAGTTTGACAGGTATAAAACTCACTGAAAACTTGTAAGAGAAATATAGCTTTAATGTTTCTTTCATGCAATGTAACTTCCAGACCCTCAATCACAGGCATTCCCAACTCTTCCTTCCATGCTCCTGGGCTCTTCCATGAGACCTTGGTTCTGGTGCTACTCTAAAGCACCAGAGCAGGGTATACCCTGACCATGGGCTATTGGCTCCCAGACACCATCACCGCTGATTGTAGCACCCCTGCTACTTCTGCATCACTCTAGGATGCCTGCTAGACATGCAGACATGCTATGCAGCCTTCCCCCCAGAGTAGAGACATCTTTCTAGAGAAGTTACTGAAAGGCAGAGTCCAGAGCCCCAGTATGTCTTTCTCTCCTCTCCTCAGCTCAGCGAGACTCTGGCCTTGGGTTGGGAGCACTGGGGTTCACACTCCTACTTCTCCAAAGTGTGTTCTCTCCTACAAGCATGAACCCACTCCTTTTGAGCATAGGCTTTTGGAAATACAGCCAAGAGAAAACATGTCTATTAGGCAGTTCTCATTCTCCACCCCAACCTACCCCTTGAACAGAACCCTAGCTCAGAATCAACTCTTTGGAAAGTAAGAGGACAAAGAGAAAATAAAGAAGAAAACTGCATAGTAATGTCAAAATACTATCTCACTCCTATTGCTGTTCTATTCTCTAACTTTCTGCTTTATGGAAAACTCAGGATCCATTTGAAGTTCCAGTTAAAGAACACTCTTGTGTGTTCTTTACTTTTCTGGAATAGGTTTTACAGTGTGCTCATGATTGCCTCCCTTTCAAAACAGTCCCATGAGGCTTCTTTAGAATGTCTTGCTCATCGTAAATGTTTTCTTGACTCAGAGGGGACCAGTGATGTAACACGATTCATGTTGCTGAATATTTACTGCCATAGGCACTGGAATCCCAGCTGTTGGAAGCAGGACTCTAAGCTTAGATAATCTTCTTGGCAGTGTACCATCAGTCTCCCTTCTGTCCACTATCACCTTGATCTGAAGTGCACACAATGTACTTCCTGGGCAGAAAAGGCCCACACCCTGGCCAAGGCATTTCTGTTTCATTCCAAAAATGGGTAAGAATTTCTGCTTAGCTATCAGCTAAGATGGGTAAAGGACAGGTGAAGTTGTTGAAAGGGTCAAAGAAAAATATCCTTTGGCAATAGCTGATAAAACTTTCTGGAAAATGCACTGAAATTTTGAAAAAGTATGTAATTGTGAGGCAAGTATGTAATTGTTTTAAAATTACTTTTTTCCATGAATTTTCTAGGAGCTGTCTCTGACCTTTCTTCTGTTCTGTGATTCAAATCACTGCTAAAAAAAATAATAATCCATAAAATGAGAACAAAAAAGACACAGAGACCTTTTAATCCCATCAAAAGTAACAAATGCCAGTGTATGAGAGCTTTGTTCAAATACAAAGTCAAAGTGAACAGACTGAAATGTCTTTTAAGGCAATCAATTAGAAATAAATCATTCACTGTTTCTTCTTGTGTTGACTTTTTGGTTTAAGATTGGGTACCCAGTTTCCTGTGAGGCTGATGAGCCTTAGGGCCATCTGTTTTTTTATTTCTCTATGGACATGCCATACATGCCTTCGGGAAAAAAGCTCCTAATGCCCCTCTGATGTGGTCCATACCCTCCATCTCCAGTCCTTGCCTGTGGGTCACTGAGGTAACCCATCATCCCAGCACTGTCTCACATTGCTCAGTTTCACAGGCTGCTTGCCACATACCAGGGCAGAGAGATGCTCTACACTGAAATTATCTTCTCTATCTCTCTTGGGAGGTATAGTTTGGACAAAAAAAAAACAGGCAAGTGAGATGTTTTTAATCTTTTGCCACATTCACACATCTCAGAATACTGAAAGTATAAATTACTCTTTCCCAAGACTCCCTTTTCTAAAATGCTGACAAGCAACTAAAGTTTGTTAATGTCTTTGCCTGTTCATCTTTTGGCAGTGAGTTAGCATCAATATGCTTATTGGAGATCAATATCAGAAATACAATTGCCTGCTTAATTAAGAGCTAAAAACACTAATTTACTAATCTAAGTTATCTCTGGAGGTGATTTCCTATTTTATAAACCTATGCACCCCAATGTTCACAGCAGCACAATTTATAACAGCCAAGAGCTGGAAGCAACCTAAATGCCCATTAGTAAATGAATGGATCAAAAAACTATGGTACACTTACACAATGGAATACTATGCAGCAGAAAGAAAGAAGGAGCTCCTACCCTTTGTAACAGCATGGATGGAACTGGAGAGCATTATGCTAAGCGAAGCAAGCCAGGTAGTAAAAGACAAATATCATACGATCTCACCTTTAAGTGGAACCTAGTCAACAAAACAAGCAAGCAAGCAAGCAAAATACAACCAGAGACATTGAAATTAAGAACAATCTGACAGTAAGCCAAGTGGGAGGGGATAATAGGGGAAAAGGGGGGAGGGTTTTCAGAAAAACTATAAAAGGCACATGGATAAAACCAAAGGGGAGTGAAATCAGGGGAGGGATGTGGGGAAGGCTGGGGTGTGTGGGGAGTTAGTGGTGGGGGGGAAATGCAGACAACTGTATCTGAAAACAATAAAATAATTTTTTAAAAAAGAAAAAGAAAATAGTGTTTTTGATCTAGTGATACCTTTGTAATTTTTAATTATTTTATTTTTTATTGAATTATTGATGTGACATTTGTTCATAAAACTACACAGATTTCAAGTATACAACTCAACAAAACATCATCTGCACACTGCATCATGCACCCAACACTCCATGCAGAGTCTCCTTCCATTCCCATTGTCCCAATTTATCCCCCCTTTACCCACCTCCATGTACCCCCCACCTTCCTTTCCCTCTGGCCATCATCACACTGGTGTGTGTGTGTGTAGCTTTTTTGTTCAATCCCTTCATCTTTCATCCATCCCTGCAAACCTGACAGCTGTCAGTCTGTTCCATGTATTCATGCCTCTGATGCTCTGATATGACTTCGTGATTTATATAACGTTACTAATGCTTCATTCACTAATTCAATTAGAATAAGTGGGGTGAGTGATTTTCTGATTCAGAGTAATGCTATGTATCACCTTATATTTTCCTCACACTTTATTCTAGGTTGACAAATAGTCTATGTACCAAGATTCATCAGGTGACCATGTGGTCCCAGTATATGCCTTGAACCAGTAACCGGTATATGGTGCTCTTTTCCCATAGTACAATGCATACATTATGGGTCTTGGATCAAATGGGACTGGCCACTCTCACTGTTATACCTCAATCTATCCCTGCAACCAAGGGAGGACTATTTCTACCAGGGAAAGCAACAATGAGCCCCATGAATTGTTATGGAGCCTGTCACTTGGCTGTTTGGGCTGTTCATGCTCTTAAATCAGTAGACAGAAGTGAGGTTGTTTTACTGGTTATGGTGAATGATCTCAATGTCCAGTGGGGAATCAGGTTTCTGGCACACCACTCTAACAAAGAAACCATCTGAAATCCAGGAGGTTCTCAGTGTCTTAGGGAGGCTGACTCCTCCAGGCTGTCTGGGGAACACTGGGAAGAGTTTGGAAGGTGCAGCAAAGGGAGATCCAGGGTCCTCATCCCCTTCCCTGTCTGTTTTGGTGGTGGCAGCATCTCCAGTACCAGCTATGTTGCTTTGTGACTCCAGCTCTCACTGACAGGCCTGCCATGAGTTCAGCTTCTGCTGGTGGCCCTGACTTTGGACTCTGGTCCTGCCACTGCCTTTCTTGGTCTTCTCAGCCAAGGAATGGTAGTGGCTTTCTGCTGTTGCTAGTCTCTGGATGGTATCACTGCCCTATGGTTTGGTGTTTTAGCTCTTCCATTACATATGTACCAAATTTCCTATATAAATTCTCTTTGTTTTAGGTACCCAGGGTAGTTTCTCTTTTTTCCTGGTTTTATCTGGTCATATATACTGACTCTCTTCTCTCACTGATACACATTAAGTCTCTCTAGAAAATACCAACCTCTAAGGAATGTGGTTACTACCAAATACTGAAGAGCCCAGATCCATGTTTTCTCTTCTGATGTCTCTTCTGAGAGTTGGTGCCCTGGACACACAAGCTGCTTAGATGTTGTAACAGGAAGTATTGGGTAGATTATAATAAGGAACAATTGACCCAGTAGCTTACAATATTATTTTAAAGGCTTATTTCTTGCTCACACTACACATTCATCTTGGATAAGCTTTGACTTTGCATTGTTTTTCTTTTGGGATCCAGACTTGATGGCAAAACATCTGGCTCATAAGCTTCAGGTCTACATGGTCCATGTGGCTGTTCCTGCAGTCATCAGGCAGGGATGGGCTCCACAGGAGGGTGACTAGGATATTTGGCACATGGTTATAGGCACTCAAATGCAACATGACCGGATAAAGCTTCATCATCTTAACCCCCACTCTGCTTCTCCACCTACTTTCTATTTATACGATGTTACCATCATCCACAGTTACCTGAGACAGAAACCTATGTTTTGTCAGTTTCACTCTTTCCTCAATACCTTTACCCAGTAAATCACCAAATTCCTTTGAGTCCACCTCCTAAGTGTTTTTCAAACTCAATCCCATTTCCACTATTCAAATTCAGATTGTCATCCTGTTGAAACTGGTGTCCCTAACCCCAATCTTCCTTGCCTTCAATCAATTCTCTCTAAGAGTAGCCAACATGGAATCAAAAAGTACCTTCTAAATGGTGACTGACCTTGTCTGTGAAGCAGTAGTTTACAACTGTATTAGACATGAGGCCTTGTAAAGAAGGAGGAAGTAGTCTTGTGGGCGTAAGTACATGAAGGATTGTTAATGCCATGTTGAAGCTGCTCTTCTAGAAGTGATAAGAAAGAAATTATGAGATATTTACATTCCTGCTGCCTTGAGAGCACAAGTTAGAAGTGTGGTTGGAGGCTGGTCATCAGGCCACTTCGTAACAATCCAGCATCCTTCCTTGTTATTGTATTTATGGAGCCCCTTCGAATATTATTAATATTTCCAAAGGTTGAATAGTCTAACCATTTACATCACAACATTTGCTATAGATGATTGTATTTTTCCACTTGGGTTATAAAAAGACAGAAATAGATTTCTTCTACAATTAATTAAAGCCTAAAAACATTGAGTGAATGTTTTGTTAAGATAAAGCTTTTTTTTATTACATAGTCTTTCTCTCCCTCTGTATATGAATATCAATTTAGAGATATTAAGACTGGTTTGGGCAGCTCTAATCCAGACAAAATATGAAGTGTCATTTTCTACACATCAAAGAGTTATCTCTGTGGCTTATGACCATGATCATGTTACTCTTATGCTTTCAAGACTTTAATAACCTGTCCTTGCTCTTAGAATAGAGTCAAAACTTCTTAACCTGGTTTAGGCAGCTCTGCATATCCTGTCACCAACCTGTTTAGGGTTCCTAAGTTAGATTGTATATACATTGCTTCCTTGCCTCAAATAACTCTCCCTGCCCCTTCTCCGAGTGCTCTTCTAAGTTCTGAGTCTGGCTGTCTCTGATTCACCCTTCACAGTTCACCCTGGCTGTCCGTTCTCCATTCCTGGTTTCCAAGCATGGGTAAAGTCCCTTTCCTTCTGTGTGTCCAGAGATCCCCTACTTGATCTGTACTTGACCATACCATGTACTTGTTTACTTTCCTTTATCACCCACTGGACAGGAAGAGCAGAAAGAACAGAGGTCATGACTAACTTAATGAATGAGATGATGATAGTAGCTGACATTACTAAGCTAACGATTATACTAAAAGCCTTATGTGATATATCTTTTAATGTTCATAAAGTTTGCATTCATTAGCAACAGAATCTGATGCTGCCTAAGATAAATACAAAATGAAAAATTGGGAGGAGGGTGGAAAGGTGCAGAGAAATTCACAGAATCAAAGGAAAAGCTCAAAACCAGGTTGTAGCATACATGGCAATCAGAGGCATCCTGGGAATCTAAGACAGTATCTTCAAAGTTCAGCACTCTTGCTCTTAGATACCAAACAAGTTCTTATATGAGAAGATCCTAAAGCTTCATGAAAAAGGGGGTATATTTCTATAAAGAAAATATTTTACTGGCTTATTAAGGTGTGATTGTAAATAAAATTATAATGTATTTAAATTTTACAACATGAGTATTTAATATACATAAACATTGTGAAAGGTAATTTAACATATTCATCACCTCACATATTTACTTTTTATTTTATTTTATTTTTTATGAGAATGCAAGTTGTATCCTCTCAGCAAATTTCAAATTACACAATACAATCTTATAACCATAGTCATTATATTATATATTAGATCCTCCGACCTTTTTCATCTTATAACTTAAAGTTTGTAACCTTTCAAAAAGTTTGGAAGCAGCCTCTCCCTATTTTCTTCACCTCACAGACTGGTGACTACCATTATACTCTCCATTTCTGTGAATTAGTTTGGGTTTTATTTTTTGGATTCCACATGTAAATTTACCATACAGTATTTGTCTTTTTATGTCCAATTTATTTCAATAGTACAATGCCCTTTGGAGTAATAGGTGTTGTTGCAAATAGGAGAATCTCCTTTTTAAAGGTTGAATAATATTCCATTATATATACTTAAATCATATTTTCTCCATCAGTTTGTTGGTTGAGAGATACTTGAGTCAATATCTTGGTTATTGTGAATCATGTTGCAATAAACATGGGAGTACAGAGATCTCTTCAAGACAGTGATTTTGTTTCCTTTGGATACATACCCAGAAGTGGGATTGTTGGATTATGTGATAATTCTATTTTTAATTTCTTGAGAAAATTTGATATTGTTTTCCACAGTGGCCATACCAGTTTATATTCCCACCAACAGTCTGCAAAGTTTCCCTCTTCTCCAAATTCGCACCAACAGTTGTTATCTCATATCTTCATGATAACCGCCAGTCTGACAGTTGTGTTCATTGTGATTTTGATGTGCATTTACCTAATGATTATTGATGTTGAAAATCTTCTCAAGTACTTATTAGCCATTTTTATGTCTTCTTTGATAAAATAATCTATTTAGGTCCTTTGCCCACTTTTATATTGGGTTATTTCTAGTGTTTTGTTGAGACTATATTTTCTTTGTATATTTTTGATATTAACTCCTTTTTGGATATGTGGTTTGCAAATATTTACCACCATTCCATAAATTAACTTTTAATTTTCTTGATGATTTCCTTGCTCTGCAGAAAGCTTTTAGTTTGAATTATTCCTGCTTATTTTTGCTTTTATTGCCTTTGCTTTTTGGTATCAAATAAAAAAATCATTGCCAAAAACAATGTGATGAAGATTGCCCTCTATGTTTTCTTCTAGGAGTTTTCAGCTTCAGGTCTCATGTTTAAGTCTTTAATTCACTTTCAGGTAATTTTTGTGAGTGGTGTAAGATAGTCATCCATTTTCATTCTTCTGCATGTTTTTTCACCACTATTTATTGAAGACATTATCCTTTCCTTATGTATATTTTTGTCTTTTTTATTGAAAATTAATTGACCATATATGCATAGGTTTATTTCTTGTCTCTCTATTCTATCTCATTGATCCATGTGTCTCTTTCTATGCCAGTTCCAGACTGTCTTGCAATATAGTTTGAAATCAGGAAGCATGATACCTCCAGCTTTGTTTTTCAAAATTGTTTTGGCTATTCAGGGTATTTTGTAGTTTCATACAAATTTTAGAATTAGTTTTTCTATG
Organism: Tonatia bakeri; assembly: GCA_004024845.1. NCBI lineage: Eukaryota > Metazoa > Chordata > Mammalia > Chiroptera > Phyllostomidae > Tonatia > Tonatia bakeri. Next base: position 43,134 of record PVIA01002860.1, on the reverse strand, counting down.
TCTGTGAAGTATGCTATTGGAACTTTGATAGGGATTGCTTTGTTTTAGTAATATGGACTTTTAATAACATTAATTCTACAAATTTGTGAACATGGAATATCTTTCTATTTATTTGTCTCTTCAGTTTCTTTCATCGATACCTTATAGTTTTGAATGTCTAGATTCTTTATTTTCTTAGTTAATTTATTCCTAAGAATTGTCTTGTTTTTGATGCTGTTGTAAATGTGATTGTTTTCTTCATTTCTCTTTATGACATTTCATTGTTCATATATAAGAATGCAACAGATTTTTCTATATTGATTTTGATTCCTGCAACTTTATAAATTTGTTTGTTAGTTCTAAATGTTCTTTGGTGGAGTCATTAAAGTTTTCTCCATATAATATAGCATCCACAAACAAAGACAGTTTTACTACTTATTTCCCAATCTGTATGCCTTTTAATATTTTTTCTTGTCTAATTGCTCTGACTAGGACTTCCAATACTACATTGAATAAAAGTGGTGAGAGAGAGTATCCTTGTCTTGTTCCTGAGCTTAGAGGAAAAGCTTTCAGGTTTTCATTGTTGAGATGATGTTAGCTGTGGGCCTGTCATATATGGCCTTTACTATATTGAGTTATGTTTCTTCTATACTCAATTTGTTAAGAGTTTTTTTATCATTAAGGATATTGAATTTTCTCAAATGTCTTTTCTGCATCTATTGAGATGATAGTGTGATTTAACCTTATTTTGTTAATATGGTGTATCACATTAATTGATTTTCTGATGTTAAACCATTCTTGCATCCCTGGAATAAATTCAACTTGATAATGGCATAGAGTAGCCCACCTTTATTTGCAAGAAATGTGTTCCAAGAATTTCAGTAAGCCCCAGAAACCATGAATGGTACCAAACCTTATATATACTCTGATGTTCTTATACATATATAACTATGATAAAGTTTAATTTATAAATTAGACACGCAAAGATATGAATAACAATAGCTAATAATAAAATAGAACAATTATAACAATATATGGTAATAAAAGTTACATGAATGTGGACTAGCCCTCTCTCTGTCATCACCAGTCTTAGAGAATGTTCCATGTGTACTTTAGAAGAATCTATATTGTATTGCTTTTGAATGGAATGTTCTGTATCTGTGTCTATATACCTGTTAAGACAATCTGGTCTAACTTATAGTTTAATTCCTATGTTTCATTAATGATTTTCTGTTTGGATAATCTATCCATTGATGAAAACTGGCTATTAAAGTGAGCTAATATTAATATATTGCTGTATTTCTCCCTTCATATCTGTTTATATTTGCTATAAATATATATATCTCCTTAGGTTAGGGAAATTTTAACACATAAATTGATCTATTTGATGCTGTCCCATAACTCCCTTAAGCTATACCTGTTCTTTTTTTAAGTTGCTCTCTATTTGTTCTTAGTGGCTAACAGGATATGAGGGTGAGTCCCAAAGCAGAAGATTACAATTAGTAACAGCATGCAGGTTGGTTAAAAGCTGGGAGAGTATGTAGTTAAACAAACAGGTGTTTTAGCCTGCTTCCTCTGAACTGAGCCCTGAGGGAACAGCTGAGACCAGCATTCATGTTTGTGCTCATTAACAACTATCTCTGTTACAGCCCTGTGGGATTCATGAATGCAAGCTGCATTGGCTATCAAAGCCAAGCATTATAGGGACCTGTCTCTCCCATGGCAGCTGCAAAAGCTGGGCTGCTCGATTTATGACAAGCTTCTTCCAGAGAGATGCTGGCAACTTACTTTATTGTTGGGGCAAGCCAGAGGCAGAAGGTAGGGCAAGTGCCCACCCAATTTTTGGGATTCAGGAGGATTGCAGCCAGCAGCTAGATGTGTCTAATTAGAAGCTGGACCTAGGCAGCACCCTGTACTATATGCAGCCATACTCCAGGGAGTCTTAGAAAGTGGGATTTTTGGTCTCCTTCCCCTGCACTGAGCCCTGGGGGTATCACCACGGTGAGTGCTCATGCACTTCTTAAAAACTGCTTCTTTGTTTGTAGGAGTCCTGAACCCCAGCCTATTGGCTATTAGGGCTAGGCGTTTTAGGAGCCCATCACTCAGGTGGAAGCCTTAAAAGTTGGGACACTAGACCCCTTGCTCCTCAGGGAGAAGCTAGGAGTTGGGGTTCTCTCCCAGTTACATGCCACTGTGGCAGGGGTGGAGTTTACAGCAGGGTGTGTTTCAGCCTTTCCTACCCATCTTGATGTGGGTTTTCTTTCCATTTACCCAAAGTTTAGGAGTCACCCAACCCATTTCTGAATTTCTCTCAGAGGAAATGGCTCTGGATTAGCTCTACATTCAGTGTATCTGTAGAAGAATGGAAATTCTTTATGTCATCATCCTGGTCTGAAGTTTACAAAGGAAATTGGATAAAAAGGAAGGAAGGCTAGGCAAAAACATATGAATGTAACAACCCTATGAGATTCTTATTTGTTGATGACAAAATCGATGCTCTTAGAGATTAAATAAATCCTTTAGGTGATAACTGGCAGAGCCAGGCCTTAAACAAGTCTATCTGACTAAAAACTCCATGCTTGTAACCAATATGCTGTAATAACCTCTTACTCACCCTTCACCCCCAGTGACTGGTACGGTATTAGTGTAAAGGGAGCATTCTATAAATATTCCCTAGGTGTTTGAATGAAAAGGTAAATAAATAAATGAATAAAGAGAATGACAAGTGGTCAAAAGTGGCTGAAGCATATGCCATGTGGAGATTTGTGTGTGTACATGAAGGTGGAAGTTTAGGATGGCCCTCCTTTTCTCTCCCAATCTTATTTCCCCTGAGTAGGCTTTTCTCTCTGCTTCTCCCCCATAGTCAATAAACTTGCTCCAGCATATTTTTACTTGATCTCTGGCCAATAAAGTATCTTCCTTTGCCACTGGCTCACTTAATCCCTTTATGATTGAAGCCTTTCTAAATAGTTTTTGTTCTCCTAGATCTTCCTTGTCTGTGAACCTAAAACAAAACTTTATCTCTATAGTATTGCAACTTGCTCATTGCTCTGTGTCTCATACATATTAAGCAATCTCCTCAATCAGATTAGCATCAGCTATACAAGGACAAATAAAGGATGCTACCAGTCAGTCCCAAACAGTGAAAAACAAATTAAAGATGCTTTATGAATAATTATTTCTTGATTAACCATCTAGGTATTGGTTAACAAATAGATAGTCTTTATCTGGAAATGGTGAAGCTGCACTCCCTAGTTGTAGATCAATCTAAAGGTTGTAGACTCAGGACCTAGCCCTGTTGCCCATTTGACTAATCTGATGTCAGATACTTACCTGTACTGTGCTTGAATTCTCCCTCTCTGCTGTGCAGTGAGCAGGATGGGAGGGCCAAAATTCATACAAAGTGTTGACAATTTACGTATATAAAACTAATAAGGTACACTTACATACATAAAACAACTCGAAAATCACAAGCCACTGTTTCCTGAGTGTCCTGCCTAATTTTGAAAACAAGGACCACCCTGACATGGAAATTTCTTCCATCCTAATGTAGAAACCATAAGATGACTTTATCTCTATGATTTGATTTGTCTTGGGCAGGGTCCAAAATCCTATTTCTTTTCAGTGGTTTCTTTACTTTCTTTCAAGGGATTAGTTTTCTTGGTGTAAATAAGGCCTAAGATATTTCTTCATGTGTCAAATTTTTTTCTCTGGAGGATTTTTAAGGTCTCTCAGGGATACTATACAGATTTTGACATTCTTCTTTCAAACATGTTACACGATGTTTTCAGTAAGAACTTGGAGAGGAACCAAAGATTAGCACTAAGACAATAAATGCAGAGCAAAGATAGGTGTCTGAAATTTCCTCTCTTGAAAGAAGATATCCTTGACCTGACAAAATGAAATAGAAGCTTGCAGAAGGAGTTAGGGAATATAGCAAAACACACACACAACACAGTAATATAAGGTTATCCTTACTAACTAAAATCAGAGTAGCTCTCTCATAACATAATCTTTCTCCCCATATAATGTTTTTACAGGACAGTGAGTGGGCAGATATTACTGAGCAACTGTTTCAAGATCATCATTTTTTTCCCTTTATCTAGTCAGTGGTGGTAGGTTAAATTTTCAGCCGTTGTAAGATTAGAATTCCCTAGAGAAGCAGGATGAGTGTCTTAGTCCATTTGGGCTATTATAACAAAAATACTATAGATTGGGTGGATAATAAACAGCAAGCACTTATTTCTCACAGTTCTGCAGGCTGGGATGTCCAGGGTCAAGATGCCAGCAGATTCAGTGTCTGTTGGGGTCTGGTGAGGGCCTGCTGCCTCATTCATAGATGCCATCTTTCCTCAGTATTCTTGAATGGCAGAAGGGCAAGGGAGCTCTCTGGGACTTCTTTCATTAGGGGATGAATCCATTAATAAGGGTTATACCTTTATGGCTTAATCACATTTCAAAGGTCCCACCTCCAAATACCATCACATTGGAAACTGGGTTTCAACATACCAATTTAGAGGGACACAAACATTTATTCCATAGCAGTGAGTACTTTTCATATCTGAGAGATGTTCCAGTATAGTTTCAGCTAAAATTGCTAATGTAAGGAATGGTAATGACATTGTACTGGGAAAAATGCAACTCAAGGATATCTGCCCTTAAATGTGAAATATCAAACCCTTGTAAAATTTCCAAAGCATCTTTGTACATTAAAACCTAGAGGTCAAAACCTTCAGAGCATAGGCCATTGTCTTTTTAAAAGACCCTAGAGATAAAACTTTGAAGGCTTCTGGACCCTGTGGGTTTAACTGGTCAATTTGTATGTTTCTGTTCCACTTCCTTTAATCTCTTAAAAGACCACTGCTGCTACATGAAAAGCTGCAATCTCAATTCAGTATTCATACTGTTGAAACCATAAGACAAATGCAAGGAGGGTGAAATACCCTTGAATTCATTTTCTGTGTAGAAGGTAAAGAAGAAAAAGATAGAAGGATCGTCTCGTTAGGCACTGTGTGTATGCCAAGAAGAAATGGGGAGTAGTCCCCAAAAGCTGCTGATAATTCCTTTCTTATTAACTCCACAAGGTAAACAAGATAAAGAGAAAGCACACGACACTGGGTGGTTTCTGTGGATTACATATTACACAGATAAGAGGGACAAAGATGACAAGGAAAACAGGGCCTTAAGGCAGAACATTAATGCTACTTTTTAAAGAATGTTATAAAACCTCCATTACAGAGATCAGAGCCAAAGCAATCTGAATTTTATAAATTTTACATCAATATGCCAATTGAATTTCCGAGGTTTAAAATATGTAATGTTCCATGATATAGAATTATCAAATAAATACATCTTCATACAAACATTTAGTCTAGAAGCCTATTTTCTGTAATTTTTAGCAGTCAGTGACAAAAGATATACCCTAGAAATTTCACATAATAAATCCAACATGTTTAAAACTGCAACACACATCTTTCAGAGAGAAAATGAATGTATTTCTCAGAATCATTTTTGAATTTATTATCATAATTGTCTCCAAGAAATTCTGCTGTTGCTTTAGATTTGCAAAACAAAGGGCAAGAACATGTAGAGGATTCCCTAAATGGATTTATAATATAAATTCTCAGGCTGTAGATTCCATTAACTACCATAACAGGAAAGCAAAAAGCCCATTAAGCTTCATGTGGGCCATGTTTCTTGGAAGGATTCCTCATCAATGGAGGGAGAGGAGTTTTATTAGAAACTAAATTTGGATAAGTTAATTATCTCCTGAAATACAGTTTTCAGGAGACAGTTTCCAGGTGTAAAATGAAAATAATAGTAGCTATGCTGTATTTTTAAAGGGGCCACTGAGATAATGTAGGTAAAAGTGTTGTATACCCAGTACTGGATGTGAAAGCACCAGGGGCCAAAAAGTTTGGAGGATGTAGGAATGACAGCAACCCAAGATGGCATCCACCGTGGGCTCGGACAGTTTATGAAAACCGAATACACAGTCTTAAAATAGAATGTGGACCTAAACACCCAGAAGCACACCCCTTTGTAAGATTTGTAAGAAAAATTAATATAAATGGAGTTAATAGTTCCAGTGGAGTGGTAGACCCAAGTGCTTTATCAGTGCTAGCAAAATGGCAGAATTCATAGGATCAAAGTTGTCCTACAGGAGGTTCAGTGCCTAATAATGTCTAAAGGAAATATGAAACTCCCTCAGCCACCTGAAGGATGGTGTTATAGCAATTAATCAAAGAAAATCAGAGTTCTACACCTTCCCCCATTCGATTTAAGCAGCCTTCATTTTCCACAGTAGTAAATTTTCTAGATACGTCTTGTAGACCTCAAAGTACTGGAAAGGAAGCTCCTATTCAAAGGTAATTTATCTTAAGATACTGTAAATACCAATTTTGCCCATTTGAAATGTAATTTGTGCTATAACAAAAACAAATGTCTAGAGGATTCAAAATGGTGGTGAAGTAAGTGGATGTTATGCTCACCTTCTCCTAGGACCAAACTGAAACTACAGCTAAAATATGGAACAATCAATCTGAATAACCAACTGAAGACTGGCTGAACAGAAGTCTTATAACCAAGGATTTACAGAATAAGCCACATCAAGATTGATAGGTAGGAAGCACAGAAACAAGACGCTAGCCTCACTCCCACAGATGGTGGCTGGGAATTTGAAGGGATATCTCAGCTGCAAAGGTTCCCCCTGAGTAGTGTGGGAGTCTCAATCCCACATCAGGCTCCTGAGCCTGGACCACCAGAGCTGGGATGAGGAACCCATATAACATCTGGCTGTGAAAATTAGAGGGGGTTTGTTTAGCTAAGGAGAGATACAGGAGTCTGCTAGAGACACAGGAGTCCTCTTAAAAAAGTCAATACACAAAATCTTCTTTGTAGCTGCTCACCCTGGGCTCCATGGATGGACAGGGGAGCAGACAAGAGTCAATTGAGGAGAAACTGGGTTTTGTGGCTCTGAGGAGAAGCTTAAGGGACAGCTGCCAGGATCCCTGTGGAGCTTACACCCTGCTGAGGCGTCATCTGCCTGACTGGGGTATAGAGATCAGCACAGACTCAGAGAGTATCAGGGACTGAGTTATGTGGCTTCGGGTGGGGACCACTAATCCCACTTTCCCATGAACCTGACCCATACCTCTCTTTCACCAGAAGTCCACTAGCTCCACTCTGCTGACTCCTGGTGGCTCCACCCAGCCAATGATGTCTAGGTAGAGTTGCAGATACACTGAGCTGTGTGGCTCTGGGGCAGTGGTCACCCCCCCCCATTATTTCCCAAGCCAGACAAGGACCTCCCCCTTACAAGAGATCAATTAACCCCATCTTCCTGACTCTTGGCAGCCCCACTCTGCTGAGTACAGGCTTCTGGAGAAATCTGCTATAGACTGAGTTGTAGGACTCTCAAACAGGGGCCATTTTCACCTCGAACACAAGACTGATGCAGAGCCTTCCCTTCACATAGCCAAGTCGGCCTGATAAACTCTGCTGTCCTGACTATGATGATACAAAGATGTGTGGGGACCCGGTGGGTAGGGGGGCAGGGTATACACAGGGACTTTTGCAGTGGCCTCAGGCTCAGCAGTGACACTGAGTTTGAACCTGTATCCATCTGGTCAAATAGCACATACCTCTTCCTGGTGACTCACTGAGGACTTACTTCATGCAAATCAAGTACCACCAAAGACTCTTTTAGTGACTGACCCTAACTGGCAGAAGACAGGTGGAGGCAGGCAGAGGTGGATCTTGGGATGCTTTGGTCTTTTCTAACCTGCCCTTGGGCTCAATGCTGGTGAGAGCTGGTTTTGGTCCTTCCCACATACACCAAAGCCCAAACTGTGGATGGCTTTCTAACTACAAAGAGGTTGCCCAGGGCCAGTCACAGGCAGGCTCTGATATTGGCTTACACCACAGTCCCTCTCAAATGATCTCACAACAGACACAACCAGTAGACAGTTTCAGACAACATCAGAGCAAGATTCAATTAGACTTATGAGCACTATATTCAAAGGGGGATCTCAGCAGGCACCAGACCCTGCTGAGACAAATTTCACTTCATGTGGTCAGCACCTGCACAGCAACTTGAATACTGGTCAGGGTCATTATTCACAGTCAGCATGAGGATTTATCCCATGCACAAATGGGCCAATAGCAATCAAGACAACAATTACAACAACAGTGGTCACATAATCAACACAAAGGACCTGCACCACCCAGCTGAAATGATCAAGAAGACTGTGCCATGGATCCCACAGAACATCTACTACATAAGGCTACCCTACCAAAACTGATAGACATAGCAAACCTACCTACTACATAGAAACAAACATAGAGGGGCAGCCATGTGGGAAGAAAAATATGTCCTTAATGAAAGAACAGAAGAAAACCCAAGATAGAAAAGATAAAGAAAATGGAGGCAAGCAGTTTATCAAATACACAGCAATCCAACAAAAGGAGAAAACTCATAAATATTTATGCACTCAACATAGGAGCACCTAAACATGTAAAGTGTATCTTGATGGATATTAAGGGAGAAATTGAGAGTAATACCATTGTAGTAGGAGATTTTAATATTCCATTAACATTGATGGATAAATCTTTCAGACAGACAATCAACAAGGAAACAGCAACCTTAAATGACAAACTAGATCAGACGGGTGTAATTGACAAGTTGGGAGCATTTCATTCTAAAGCAGCAGAATATACATTCTTTTAGAGTGCAAATAGTACATTTTCTAGGAAAGACCTCTTGTTACATCACAAAACAAGTCTTAATAAATTTAGGGAGATTGAAGTCACATCAATCATCTTCTCCAACCATAATGATCTGAAACTAGAAATCTACCACAAGGAAAAAAACTGATAAGCACACAAAGACATATAGTCTACATAATATGTTACTAAACAATGAATGAGTTAGCAATAAGACCAAGGAACAAATCAAAAAATACCTTCAAACAGCCCTGACTGATGTGACTCAGTTGATTAGGCATTGTTTCACAAAGTGAAAGGTCACACATTCAATTCCTGGTTAAGTTACATGCCTAGGATGTGGGTTCAGTCTCCAGCAGGCACATATGTGAGAGACAACTGGTCAGTATTTCTCTCTCAAATTAATGTTTCATTCCTTCTCTTTTTCCCTCACACCTCCTCCCTCTAAAAAATAGATTAATTTATATAATATCTTGAAGCAAAAGAAAATAATGAAACAACAACCCAAAATCTATGGGATGCTGCAAAAGCAGTCCTAGAGGAAAATTCATAGCAATGTATGTCTACTTCAAGAAACAAAAAAATTTCAAATAAACCATTTAACTTTACACTTAAAAGGTGTTTTAAAAGAATAAGAAACAATGCCTTAAGTGAGTAGGAATAAGGAAACAATAAGGATCAGAGCAGAAATAAATGAAATAGTGGCTTAAAAACATAAAATATCAATAAAACACAGAAGATTCTTTGAAAAGATAAAAAAACTTTAACATGACCACTGAAGAAAAGAATGCCAAAAAAAAAAAAATGATGAAAGGAAAAAGTAACAAGAAATACACAGAAGTAGAAAGTATTATAAGAAAATATTATGAACTAACTCTATGCTAACAACTTGAACAATATGGAAGAAATGAAAAAATTGCTAAAATGTAAGTCTTCCAAAATTGAATTGGAAAGAATCAGAGAATCTGAATAGACAGATTATAACTAGTGAAATTGAAGCAGTAATTTAAACACTTTTGTATAATCTGGCTTCACAGGTGAATTTAGTCAAATATTCAAAGAATAACAGTGATCCTTCTCAAACTATTCTGAAAAATTCAAAGGAGAAAAGACTTCTTAGCTTTTCCTTCTTTTTTTTCACAAGGTCTTCATTTTTCTAATTCCAAAACTGGACAAAGACACTACAAAGAAAGAAAATTATAGGTCAATATTGCTGATGAAAATAGATGCTAAAATTATCAATAAAATATCAGCAAACCACATCTAGTAATATATTAAGAAAATGATACACCATGATCAAGTGAGGTTTATTCCAGGAATGCAAGGTTGGTGCAATATCTGAAAATCAATAAACATGATTTACCACACAAATTAAACTAAGGATAAAAATCACATGATCATATCAATTGATTCAGAAAAAGCATTTGATAAAATCCAGCACCTATTTATAATAAAAACACTCAGCAAAGTGGGAACATAATTCAACATAATAAAGGCCATATATGACAAACCCACAGTCAAAAACATACTCAATGGGGAAAAATAAAAATATTTCTTTCAACATCAGGAGGAAAACAGACATGTCTTTCACCACTTTTATTTGACATACTATTGGAAGTTGTAGCCACAGCAATCAGAGAAGAAATAAGACAACAAGAAGAAATAAAAGACATCTAATTAGAAAGGAACAAACTCATTATTTGCAGATGATATTGAATTGTGTGTAAAGAACCCTAAAAATTCCACCAAAATCTACCAGAATTGATAAATGAATTCAGTAAAGTTGGAAGATACAAAATAAATATCTAGAAATCAGTTACATTTTACACACCAGTAATGAGCTATCAGAAAGGAAACTAAGGAAACCATCCCATTTGTAACTGCATCAAAAAATACCTAAGAATAAATTGAAGTGAGGATGTAAAACATTACATATGAAAAATTATTATTATTATTTTTTAGTATAGGAAATGTAGAAGCCAAAGAACTTATATGTATGACCCATAGACATGAACTAAGGGGGGGAGGGAATGCAGGTGGAAGCAGGGTACAGGGCAGAGGGGAATAAAGGGGGGGAATGGGACAACTGTAATAGCATAATCAGTAAAATATATTAAAAATTATAAGACACTGGAGAAAGAAATTGAAGAAGATACAAATAAGTGGAAGCTTATATTGTGATCACAGCAAGGAAGATTAACATTATTAATGACCGTACTATCCAAAGCAATCCTTAGATTTAATGCAATTCTTATTGAGATACCAATGGTATATTTCACAGAAGTAGAACAAATATTGCACAATTTTATATGAAACCACCAAAGATCCCAAAGAGCCACACCAATCTTGAGGAAGAATAACAAAGTTGGAGGAATCACACTACCTGATATCAGACTACACTGCAAGGCCATAGTAATCAAAACAACATGGTGCTGGAATAAAAACAAACACAAAGATTGATGAAACAGAATAGAGAACCCAGAAATAAACCCAGGCCTTTATGATCAATTAATATTTGACAAAGAAGGCAAGAAAATGCCATGGAGTAAAGACAGTCTTTTCAATAAATTGTGCTGGGAAAATTGGACAGATTCATAAAAAAGAAAGAAAGAAGAAAGAAAGAAAGAAAGAAAGAAAGAAAGAAAGAAAGAAAGAAAGAAAGAAAGAAAGAAAGAAAGAAACTAGACTACCTTCTTATGTCACACACAAGAACAAAGTCAAAATGGAGTAAAGACTTACATGTTAGACCTGAAATCATAAAAATGCTAGAAGAAAACATATGCAATAAAATCTTGGACATTGCTCATAGCAATGTTTTTTCTCCTGTATATCCTCAGGCAAGGGAAACAAAAGAAAAAATAAACAAATGGGACTACATGAAGCTAAAAAGTTTTTGTACAGCAGAGGAAATCATCAACTGGATAAAAAAACCAATCCAAAGAGTGGGAGAACATATTTGTCAATACATCTGATAAGGGGCTAATATCCAAAATTTATAAAGAACTTATAAAACTCAACACCCAAAACAAAACAATGACAACCCAATTAAAAAATTAGCCAAGTACCTGAATAGATACTTCTTCAAAGAAGACATACAGATGGCCTATAGACATATGAAAAGATGCTCGGTGTCACTAATCATCAAAGAAATGCGAATTAAAACCACAATGATTTTTCACCTCACATCTGTCAGAATGCCTATGGTCAATAAACCAACAAGTGATGGTCAGGATGTGGAGAAAGGGGAACCCTTTTGCACTGTTGGTGGGGGGTGCAAATTGGTGCAGCCACTGTGGAAAGCAGTATGGAGGTAACTTAAAAAATTAAAAATGGAAGGTATGGGATTGGATTTATGGCAGGCCTGTCCTGCTGGGTCTGTCATTGTGCCCTGTGCCAGAGCAAACTGTGGCCTTGAAGCATGAGCTGGCCTCTGCCCATAGGCTGCAGGCACTGAAACAGGTCACACAGTGGGAAAAGAAAAAAAAATTAAAAATGGAATTGCTTTATGATCCAGTGATTCTGCTTCTGGGAATTTATATGAAGAACCCCAAAATACTAATTTGAAAGAATATAACCACCTTTATGTTCACTGCAGCATTATTTACAATAGTCAAGATTTGGAAGCAGCCCAAGTGTCCATCAGTAGATGAATGGATGAAACAACTATGGTACATATACACAATGCAACACTACTCAGATGTAAAAAAGAAGAAAATTTTACATGCTTTGTGACAGCATGGATGGGCCTGGGAAACATTTATGCTAAATGACATAAGCCAGTCAGAGAAAGACAAATACCATGTGATTTCACTCATATGAGGAATCTAATGAACAAACTGAACTAACGGGCAAAATAGAAATAGACTCATAGAGAGCAGGCTGACAGCTCTGGAGGTGGGTAGGGGGCGAAGGAATTGAGCAAAATGAAAAAGGACTCATGGACATGGACAACAATGTAGTGATCGCAGGGCGGTGGAGTAGAGGTGGATGAGGGGATAAGGGGGATAAATTACAATGGAAAAAATACAATTTAAAAGAGCAGTGGTACATTTACACAGTTAAATACTGTGTTACTGTATAGCTGTAAGAAAGGAAATCTTTTGCAACAGAATGGATGGACCCAAAGAGTATTATGTTAATTGAAATAAGCCAATCAGAGGAAGACAAATGCCATATGATTGCACTTCCAAGGTGGGGCAAAAATAGATTTACAGTTGTTTGTATGGAAAACAATATAATTAATAAATAATAATACAAGAACAAACTATGTGTTTTGCATGCTCATGACTATAAACCTACTTATGCTCCAACCTGTATATATGGAATCTAATGAAGAAAATGAGCTAACAAACAAAATACAAACAGCCCTGGCCTTGTGGCTGAGTTGGTTGGAGCATCGCAACATACACTAAAAGGCTGTGGGTTTGATTCCCAGTGGGAGCATATATCTACATTGTGGGTTCAGTCCCAGGTAGAGGCATGTACTAGAGGCAACTGATCAATGTTTTTCTCTCTCTTTCTCTCCCTCCATCTCTCTCTCTAGAATCAATGAACATATGCTCTCAAGAAGATAAAAAAAATAGACTCACAGATACAGAGAACAGACTGACATCATCAGAGGAGATGGATGTTGGGGGCCTGGGTGAAAAAAATTGAAGGGATTAAGCAGAAAAGTAAAAAATGAAGAACTCAAAGACACAGATAATAGTATGGTGATTACTAGAGGGAAAGGGTGTCAAGAAAGTAGGAGAAGGTAAAGAGGGGTCAAATGGTGATAGAAGGAGACTTGACTTGAGGTGGTGAACACACAGGACAATATACAATGATGTATTACAGAATTGTACAATTGAAACCTGTATAATTTTGTTAACCAATATCACCCCAATATATTTAATAAAATTTTTAACAAGTCTGATATTCTACCAGGAAAGATGTGCATACAAATAGGGAAGATAACACATTTGGCCCAGTGGGGAATCCTTTTTAGCATAGATTGAAAATGAATATCATTTCCTACCTTCAGAAGAAATATACAAGGAAAGGCCCTTCAATTGAATTGATGTGGATATAATGCAGGAGAGAAAGTGGTAGAAACAATTAAATAGAAGGAACAGTCATGTATTACATCATCTTTGCACCTTATAGTAAATGATGGAAACCTTATAAGGGATAACATTGATAATAATCCTATACTTCAGTTCTTTGAGGTCAGTAGAGTTGACTAAGCTGATATAACAAAGGAAAAACCTCTTTAACCTCCTAGAACATAGAAATGCTGGATATAACAACAACAATAACAAAAACTGTTTAATACAGAACTCAGCTCAAACCCAAGAAATGAACAGGCAACTACAGGTCAGAATGGTGAGTACAAGCTGAAGCCAAGGAACTACCACAAACTGGATCCATATGTGGGGACAATGTGTAGGGACCAGAGAACAAGTGGGGGGTGCATTCTTGTCCCAGCATGCATGCCAGAGACAGGTCATAATGGGCAACCCCAGTAGGAAAGTCAGAGAAGTTTGCTTTCCTCAAAGGAGTACAGGAGAAAAAGAACCACTCATGAGAAGTCTGAATTCTACTTATGCATTGTGCGTAAGTATGAAGTCTAAATTTAGGATACTTGCGTGGTTGAGGGATACCAACTTTAAAAAAAAAAGTGATCTCAGCATGGAAACACAGAAAACCACTCTTTAAGGACCAGGGTGCAACCAGCACATGGTATTCTCACAGAAAACAGCCTGATGAATCTCACATACACATGTAAAAATATTAATAAAACTTGTAAAGTGACTTAAAAAAAAAGAATCAGGAGAATAGACATTGTTGGAAGATATGCCCTCCCAAGAACTGAAGATAATAGAATTACACCCAAGAGAATTTAAAATACATATGTCTAAACTGCTTAAAGAAATAAAAAAAACTATATAAGAATAAAAAAAAGAAGAGCAAACCTTTTACAGAACTAACAAGATAGTCTTGAAATTAAATATATGGCTTTGAAACTCAACACTCAGAGAATAGAAAAAAATTTACATAAAGTTAAACTAGTAAATATGTACAGACTTAAAAAAATAAGAATATTAACCAAAATGCCACACAGGCTAAAAAGAAACTGAAGCTTAGACACATGAGGATAAAATTCAAAAGCTCTGCTATATGTCTTTGAAGAGGGTTCAAAGGACAAAATGCAGAAGATGTGGGAGAAAGTTATATTTGAAGATACATGGATAAAATTTGTCCTGAATTGGAAAAAAAAGGTATGGACCTTTAAAAAGCACATTGATGAGGATAAGTAAAATTAATACTTAGGTATGAGACTACAAAACATGAAAAACAAAGATGAAATTGTCAATGTTACTACATAGAAAAATACAGATCATCTTCTAAGAAATGACAGTTGCCAGAGGCAGGGGATGTGAGGTGGAAGAAATGGATGAGCTGAGGTTTTTGGTTTTTCCTTTAGTTTAAATAAATAGAATTTTTTAAATCTAATGAAGTTAAAGATATTTAAAGAAGCATAACCTAACAATATAACACTGTGGTGCTTGACTAATGTGTTAGTCAATACAGACAAACCTTGAAAACACTTAAAATGGCAAACAAAAAATGAAGTTACAGACTCTCAGGTAGTCTGATAAAATTGATGTACATTTTGAAAGGACACAAAAGAATACCAGAGAGAGGGAAGAGAGTGAAAGACTGTGCACCAGATTCTCTGTGGTGGCTGCCTGTCTGAAGGAGGACCCACAGAGAGAATGGGCTTGGAACAAGTGCATCAGTGTACTGATGACCAGTTATTACTTTTTCTTAGAGACTAGAAATTAGCTTCTTCTGTGAAAGTATAATGTCATTGATGGTCTATTTCATGCAAACATTGATAGTAAATTGCATATATATATTTTTGAAAAGACAATGATTTCACTGAACTTTGACTAAGTGTATAAAAATGTCATGGGCCTCAGTATCAGCCTTGACCACCATGGGACAGGAAGAGAGGGTCACATGAGGAATGTCAGCAAGACCTGGATAACCAAGAAGCAGAATAGTTTGAACCGAAATTCTGGGTCAGAATAAGACTTTTGTTTTAGCTAATCTGGTTGTAATGTTTCACCAGCAATTTAAAGAGAGGGACTTGGATGGAATACCTGATAAATACCTGGTATAAATACCTGTAACCTGATATAGTTATACATAATGGACTCACAGACCATGGAGTTTACTGGGTCTAAGTGATGTGAGTAAAAGGGGACAAAGTAGTGTCAAACAATTTGCATTTTGAGTTTCTTTTACTTAAAGCAACCAAAAGTTATCAGACAATTAAGCCCATTTTAACCCACAACAACATTTAACATTTGACTGTGAAATGAAGACCCATGACCTGAGGCTGGGCTGGCTACCCCAGCTGCCTTGGAGAAGATCCAGGACTGCTCATCCACTGGTGGGCTTATTTCCCGAAGGCAGGCAGGGTGACAGGAAAGAGCAGCAGAGGAGAATACCTGGGTGCTCACCCATGTGGCCTGTGGTCTTGTTAGCTGGCCACTGGTCACTCAGTTGTAACCACAGCTAAGTGCACCAATTCCTATCCAAGTATATTGGTTGTATGCCACCAATTAGTGCAAAGATTTTAGCTGAGATCCTTCTGCACTGAGAAGGGAGGCATTGTACCCTGTGGGGTCTAGTTCAGAGAAGTTGTTCACTAGGAATTAGACTCTACATCTTTCCAGTGCAAGCACTGGGGTGATGTGCTAGAAATAGCTAGTCAAGGGCTAAGGGAACCAGAAGAGTGATGGGCCTTGGGACCAGCTTGGAACTGTCACTTTCATCAGCATGATCTGAGGATCCATCTCTGCTGCCTCAACTGCACCAAGATTGCAGGGGCAGTTCAGTTTGATTATCAACATAGAGGCTGATGTATAACCTTGAGGAAGAAAATCTCATCAGGAGACCAGAAGTGTAGGGCAGAGAAGGGAGAGAGAAGGGTGGAAGAGCACACAGTGAGCGCCTCTCTTTGTAAGACCCCCAGAGGCCCAAGTCAGGTGCCTGTTCAAATGTCACCTCCTCTGACCTTCTTCACCCCTTCCCTCACTTCTTTCTTTACAACTTGTAACACGCCGTCATTCTTTTCTCTGTGAGCTCAGGGGACTCTTTTAATCTGCTAGCACCAAACCTCTGTTCTTGGAACACAGGGGCTCAGAATAAAGATTTGTTAGATGAATCAATGACCTTTTAAGTTAGGAAGTAAAATCCAGTATTCAAATTTTGTTACTAAATAAACATGGTAGAAATTGTTCTAGGACAAGAATTTTAATATTTAATAATCAAATATAATGGGAACAATATAAACATTTTTACCTAAGACTATTAAGTTCAATTTCTACCCTAAGATAAGAAAGGCAGCAAGTTTTAACAAAATGAGCTTAAAATATCCACAAATATGGCAGAGATGTTGCTTGGGACAGTTTGTCCTTATCCCACTGTTGTTTCAGACTATTAACAGACACGTCACATATAAAAGACCCATGGGGCACATGTGAGGGAAAGATCAGGAAAGTTATGTTTAAGAAGTCATAGACTCAAAGTTGACACCTATCCTTTTTCAAAAGAACTAATTAATGTTCTGGAGGAAGCCACTTTAGTCCTGCAAGCAGACTGACTCTACATGAGGAACATGTGACAAAAATGCTTATTTTAGTCTGGCACATATTTAATTTATTTTTCAACTTTAAATATCTACCTCATTGTTCCAATATACTTGAATAGGAATTGGTGCATGCCCCATACCCTTGACTATAGAGATTTCTATTCATTGTGCTTCACCCAATGATTCATGTCCAGTACAGAGGGAGGGTGGTTTTTGGCAAAGATATACACTTGCCAGTCACTACCAAGCCCAACACTTATGTCTATACACACACCTGCTCTCTCTCATCTGTTGTTTTTGGGCTGTGTTGTTCTATTGGGGTAGATATGGATAGTCTTGGACAGCCTCTTCAAAAGGAGATGGTAAGGTGGGGAAGATATTTAGCACAGTAGTTTTCAAGAGCCTCTTGTTCTTGTGGGCAACAGCATCATAATCACCTGGAATTATTAGACATGCAAAACCTCAGGCTTCAACCCAGACTTCCTTAACCAGAAGGTCTGAGGGCAGGCCCAGCCATCTGCACTGTAACAGGCCTCTAATGATTCTGATTCTCATTCAAATTTGAAAAGGACTGGACTAGAAGAACAAATCTTTGAGCAATGGCTACTTTCAGAATTAAGGGATCTCATGTTCTTTTAAGGCGAAAGCCCACCTTCTCACCAAGGTCAGCACACATGAGGTGTATGAGCTGTGCCCTCCCTGCTGCACCAGGGCTGGGCACCTCTTACTGACTCCAAAGCCAACGTTCTTCTAAAGAGGGCCCAGCAAGCGTGACTGATTGATCAGAGTGGGCCAGGACGATGTTGCTTACTTGCCACCTAACAAAGACTCTCCTCCACCAACCTTTTTGACTAGGCCTTGTCCTTAGGTTCTGTCATTGGCCTGCCAGGCCCAGTTTTAACAAGAATCTAAGGGACAGGTCTCCTTTCCAGTAATACCACCTTTAACTAGTGTCCAGCTGTTTCTCTTTGGCACACCTTAGCCAATGGTAAATGAAAAAAAAAAAATCTCTTAGGAGACATATGTTATCTGTTACATGATATTATAGGCCAGGCTAGAAAGTGAACTTCAAACAATGTGATGGCAGAAATTAAACTTCACTGAGTCCCATCTCTCATAGCTCAAGTCTTTTCTGTACATAAATTTTAAAATAATATAACTCCCTACCATTTTTTCACATTTTTTCTGTAAATGATGACTTGTAAATTCATATGTAGCTATAGATAAAAAGCCTGTTTGCTTAAAGGATTCTAGGAGCTAACCTCAACAGAAGCAAACTCCAGCCTTTAGTCATTTTGGATTCAGGAGATTTTCTCACCTTCCATGGATAAAAAAGACCATCACTTGACCAGCTTCAAGATGGTTATGGGAGCAGACTTGCATAGGGCACCCTGCATGAGAACTTCCAACCCCTTCCAGTATCCTTTGTTCTGTTTATCTCTTCCCCACTCATAAAAACCCCTGCCTCTCTGAGATGTTAAGATGGTGTTTGTGATGGGAGTCCCCCATTGTGTCAGGCTGCTAGCTTTTAAATAAACCATTTTTTTCCTTCCACCAGCCCCTGTCACTTGACTATTGGCTTTCAAGCAAGCAGTAGCCAAACCTGGGTTCCTTATCAATCTCAACTGCAATCAGAAAAATTAAAAATTGACATAAAGTGTACTAAAGGCTCAGAGTTCCTAAGGAAATGTTTTCCTCATACTTAGTAAAGTCACCAATGACCTCCTAATTTCTAAACCTAGTGACTCATGTTCCACTTAAATATCAAGTTCTCACCACCACCATCAAGTGCCTGAATTTTTTTTCCTAAATATTTTCCATGCAATTCTTTGGGAGCAATAAATCCTATTTTAAAAATACATTCATTACTTACATATTTCTCAGAAAACCTGATTTCTTTTATAGCACAGCCTATATAAAAGGAAAACAACTTCAATTTTTAAATTATGAAATTTAATTTGAAGAATACAAGAGAAAGAAAGGGAAGAAGTCTTTGTAAGGATCTCAATGGAGGCAAATGACGTTTGACTTTCTGGGACATATTATTCCATTTCTGGGAAAGGGAATGTGCTGCCCTGGACTGAAACACAATTTCTATACTTCACATCCTCTACTTTCCCCTGTAATAGTTACACAAATTTTAGAGAATAACAATAACATAAAGCTTTTTCCCTTTTCAAAATCAAAGATAAATTCCAGTGTGCTTTGAAATTAATTTCAAAGTATGGAGTGAATTCTGCCAATAGGTATTTTTGCATATGCATCAGTTACTTCATTAGAATTTATTTTTAATTCAGGTGGAATTAAAGTGCTTTTGCTTTCTGAAGGTTAGGAAACGATTAACACCATTCTCTGGTGAGCTAGCTAGAAAGTGTTTCTGATAGATTTATCTCCATCTGACAGTCTTGAGAATAACTCCAAGCTAGGAAGAAAGTTGCACTTCTAAATGGCAGGTTAAGCACTTCTGGTTATGGGTAACAGAGTGAGCAAAGTGCAGAAAAGCATGGCTGGGGAATAGTACTGGGGGTTCAGCAGCAAAAATCCATATGCTGGTGGGTCGAGGTGATTTCTCTGGGCCTGCCTTGCCCTGGCCTGGTCACGTGCCCACAGACGCAAATGCAGGGTGCCCTCCTCAACCCACATGTGCTTCAGAGTATTTAACCAACAATGTCTTCTCCCTCCACCACCCAAAGCTATAGTGGTAATCCCTGATGCTACTTTACATTGTAATCTCATCAGCCGCTGCAGTGACTGGCACACAATAGATAGAAAACATGATTAGTTCACTAAAGGATTAAACAACTTCCAGGTCTGACCTCCAGGGGCTCTGAGCTCCAGACCACTCAACAGAGAAGTGGTCTAGAACATAAATATTTCTACCCTGGAAATATTTCTATTCTGTGTCTCATTTCCTCCCCCTGGGAGCAAAAGTGATCAATTAGTTCCTAATGACACTCTAGCTAGCTAATTTGCTACTCTTTCCAGGTATCATATTGTCTAAATTCAGTTCAAACCTGCAGGCACATTTTGGATAAGGATGGCCTGTTTATGTCCCTGAAAAGACACTTGGAGGTAGTTGTGTAGTGAGTGTTCAAGGCTGGGCAGGTCCATAGTATTTGCACAGATGGAATAATATTCACAGAGCTGTTGGGATGTCTGGCATTCCTTTATTCATGGGTGGGTGAGCCACACATGCTGCAAGCTGCATGTCTCCCTGTATGTCACACATGGTGACCCTTGCTCCCCAGAGTGGCACCTATCATGGCACCCAGCAGGGAGTCCCTACTTGCTTAAATACTAGAGGAGAACAAAACTGAAAAAAATGCCAGAACATAACATAACATAATTCTGCTCCTGTAAGCCCACTTCATGTTATGGGAACAGTTTATCGGACCCAGTATCAAGGCTATGAGAATACTGGTTATCAGACCCCTCCAAGGCTATGGGGGCACTGCTTCCCTAAGTTACCCAGATATATGGGTGAGGAAGCCTGACTGCCTCCAATTACCCTACAGCAGTGTTCCCGATGATAACAGAAGCAGCAAGTTCTCCTGGAAGAGAGGACTCCGAGACACCTGCTACTCTGGATGCAAATGCAAAATGCTACCCAGAGGGGAAAAATGTTTATAGTAGTTGGAACATCCAGGCTGTCTTGGTATGTCCACAGGGTGGAAGGGTCTCCCTGGGGAGGCCCACTGTTTTGCAGCTTCTCTCCTTTCCAAGACAGACGTATTTTACCTCTGTATCTTAATGCCTCATGTATCTAGAGCAGTGGAGAGAGGGAGGCAATTCATTGATTCAGGAAATATCTTACAAAACACAGTAGACACAAAATGATTCTAGTGTGTGTAATGTGGTAGAGTGTTGGGTAACTAGGGCAGAATGCTATTCTATTTCTTGTGTGTCTGTATGTGTAGCTAATCATCCAGAAGCTGTCTCAGCAAAAGGTGTCAAGAGCGTAAGACACATGACAAGTTCTGTGTGTGCTGTAACTGAAAGGCATGTGGTGATGGTGTCAATGGACTAGATACGGAGGGGGAGCTACACACACAGAGAAGTTAGACTGTCTGCCCTTGAGGAGCACAGGTGCCAACGATGCAAGAAGGCACCTCTCAGTACTTTGAACTAAGTGGGAATTGGAACAAATTCATTCAAATGAATTAACATTTTAGTCATTTGTAGTAACAAAGTCAAGGAAAGATAACCCAAATTCTTGACAAAAACAGGCTGCCATCACATTTTCCTACTAATAAACAATGAGAATTAGTTCATTTTTCCTTTTTCATGGCATTATAAACTATATTTGCATTCTAAATGAATGTATGTTCTAGTGAATGCAAACTCAACAACAAAGACTGAACTAGACACAGAAAAAGGGTTTGTCAAATATTCCTTTATTTCCCCCCCAAAATAAGCTTAAAGCACTCCAGCAGGAAACAAATTTAAGCAACAATCTTACTAGGGGTCATTATGGAACTCACTTTTGAAAATCCTACAGATTTCCCATAAGATGACAGAGATGTTATCTGTATAATGTCTTATGTGTATATTAGGAAAGAGTAATTATGAGCAAATGTAAATGTCCTATGTATAGTTGTAATTTTAAGTTCATTTTTTTAAAGATTTTATTTATTTATTTTTAGAGAGGGAAGAGAGGGAGAGAGAGAGAGAGAGAGAAACATCAATGTGAGGTTGCTGAGAGACATGGCCTGCAACCTAGGCATATGCCCTGACTGGGAATCGAACCTGTGATGGCTGGTTTGCAGCCCGCGCTCAATCCACTGAGCTACACCAGCCAGGGCTTAAGTTCATTTTTTAGTTAGCTTGAGAAAGATCATGTACCTTTTCAGGGAAAAAAATTAAATATCCAATTCAAGGAAAATAAAAACAGAAAAAATGAAATAAAATTTTAAAATTAAAAACATTAGAACCCTGCAAATAGTAAAATATATAGAGCCCAAAGCTGATTATATTTCAATCTTATTAAAATAAAATTTCTAACAAAACTAAATTTAAAAAATAACAAAATATAAACACCAAAAAAAATTAGAGATAAGAAAGGACTTAACTGACCAAGAAGTGACAAAGAATTAACAGTTGGCCATTCCATGGCTGAGTTACCAAACCGCATGTGAAAGACAGAGAGTGAAAACTCAGGCTGGTCTGTCACACCACTGGGTGGCAGCCCAGTGGGAGGTGTACGTAGAAGTCTCTCCAAGGAGCACAAGGCGCACAAGGCTCCTCTACAAAAACAGAAGTTGCAGGATAGTTATCAATGTC
Source organism: Tonatia bakeri (assembly GCA_004024845.1). NCBI lineage: Eukaryota > Metazoa > Chordata > Mammalia > Chiroptera > Phyllostomidae > Tonatia > Tonatia bakeri. The sequence continues at coordinate 20,507 of PVIA01002860.1, read as the reverse complement.
CTGTGTATTTTATAGTTATTGAAGCACTTTTAATTATGTCATTTTATAATTTTTAAAAAAGCAACTGAAGGTAGGTATTATTAGCGCCATCCCATTTTACAGTTTGGGGAACTCAGGATCACAGCGAGAACAAAGAACATCCAAGGACACCTGCATGGCAAATGGTGGAGGCAGGACTTGAATCAGAGCCCATACCCTCTGTTCTTTCAGGTTCACAGCAAGTCTCACTGGACCTCATCAGTTCTTGGAAACTATGACTTTAAGAGAAATGATGAAACCAGTTTTACCCTAGGCTAATTAATTTAAACAAGAGTTAAGTTCCTACAGTGTATTTCTTTCTGGTCATGAAAACAACACCAATCTTCTAAATGAAGACCAAAAAAAAAATAGTATTGATAGTCGATACTTTAGGTAGATTATTTGAACTGGGAGGGAGAGACCAGTTATTTCCAGGGAAAAACATATTTTGCACCAGCAGGTTCTTTCAGATGGGTAGCTCCTCCACAAAGCACTAATCAAGCAGATTGATAAGGGGCAGTGAGAAAACAGCCAGGCCCAGAATTCTTAAGGAAATCCTTAAAGCGCTGTGGCAAATATTTGGCACTGAGTGTCAGCAGTTAAAATTCTTATTGAGATGGTAGAGGGTTTAAGAAACCAGTTAGCACCTATTGTGGTGACTCTTAGATTGCTGACTTTTTACTCTTCCTTGGTCTTGAATGGTAAAACTACAGTATTTTGATGGCATTGGGCCTCATGAGCAAAGGAGAGACTTATCACAGTGGTCTGAGGAAAACTCTCAGCTCAGGGGAAGAATCAAGTCACATTTGCACTACAGCTGTGAGCAAAACATAAGGGAATCTATCACTGACAAGTTCAGTGAGATAACAGAGCCTTCAAAGACAAAAAAAGTCCAAGTTTGAAAATATTGGCAGAGCTAGGGAGTAGAGAAGAATCAATCATCAGCCATCCACTGCCAGCCCGTCCTTTGAAGCCAAAGGGAAAGGCCACACTTTTTTTTTTTTTTTTTGGTGGGAAAAGAAGTTGTTGCAGAAAATTACTTAGAGGGTACCCCAGGATTAGAAGCTTTCTGGTGAGTCCCATATGTAAATTCATTCAACATAACAGCATGAATCCAAAACAAAGGATCAAGAGTATTTGCCAAACATCTATTAGTTATGATGGTGCATTTATATGTGGTGGGGAGTTTAGGTTTAAATTGAGGATTTCCTTTGCTAGAATTTTCAGGATGTTATAAAAAAGAGAAAAATGTATTGACTTGTCAAAAACCCTTCTCAATAAGCTCTAAGTGTTAAATAAGCAGCAGAGTTCTGCGGATTCAAGCCATTCAGAAAGTAATAGCTCTACACTTCATGGGTCAATGAGAAACCTTTATTACATGTCAACTGAGGAATCTATGAGAATAAAGAACATGATGGAAGCTGTAACCAAGACCATAGTGAGCCAAATGAGGACAGGAGGGGAGTGAGGGTATACATCACATTCCTATAACATAAAGGGTACAACTCAGATACTTCCCATTTCATCTGTGTGCTAGCCACCATGCAGTTATGTTCGCAGTGGCCAACGTGTCCATGTAAATTACTTCAACTCCATAACAAAGCCTAGTTTCTCTTGAAGAGCAGCAAGCATGCTTCCTTCCTGATTTAGCTTCCCAGCTTTCCTCAATTCCACCAATCCAGTTCCTCTTGAACTGCATGTTGGATAATTTCCTCTTGGGTAAAATGTCTCCATCTTCCCCCATGCTAGTTTTTACTGGAGAGGTCACATCCTCTCATTTTAGATGGTTAATTCTGCTAATGATTTAGTTTCTTCACATTTATTTCTTATTTCAGGCAGATTTTTTAAAAATGTAAAAAGTATAATACCAGAAACAAATATACAGGCAAATAATCTGAGTGGTTTAGTTAGCATTTTATGTAATACATAAACCCTAAAAATTTATTCAAGTTGAAAATCTGGATAGATTAATAACTATGAAAAGATTTGAGAGAGTTACTGAAGAAAGAATAATCAAAGGCCCTGGACTCAGAGGTTTTCATAGTCTAGTTCTTTTAAGCTTTCAAAGGACAGATGATTTCCTTCAAATTATAAATTAGAGCAGAAAAAATCAGATAATCTTATAAAAGTAGAATAATCTTTACTGTAATGAAAGGAAAGGTACAGGACAATCTTATTTATGAAATACATAAATAAAATTCCAAATAAATGACTAGAAAATATACTAGCAAGTATAGTAAAATAATAACCTGCCATAATCAAGAAGATTTTCCCAAGGAAGGAAAGAATGACTTAATATTAGGCAAGCTAATGAAATGAAACATCACTTTGGTAAATCAACTAAGAACAAAAGAGCTGAATCATCTCCATAGATATTGAAAAAGCATTCAATATAAGTGTTAACATTATAGATTTAAATAAATTGTACATATTGGCCAGGGCTGCAGCCATCTGAAGGCTAGATTGGGGCCAGAGTATCTGCTTCCAAAGAAACTGTTCACCTGCCCAGCAGGTTAATGCTGGCTGTCCACAGGAGGCCTCAGGTCCTTACCACTCAAGGGCTGCTTGAAGTGTCCTCACAGCATTGCAGCTGGCTTCCTTGAGTGGGCAATCAGAAAAAAACTCCCACGCAGAAACTTCTATACCTTTTATGAACTAGCCCAGAAGTCACAAAACATCATTTCCTTAATATTCCTATTGGTTACATAGGCCAGCCTTTTCAAAATGAGAGCATACTACACAAAGTTCTCACTACCAGAGGCAAGCAACCCTGGGGTGCTTTGGAGGCCTGCTATCCCAGGTAGTGTCTCATAAGACAATTTAAATAATGTCTTTTAAGCCATAGACAACTTCAAAGTTAAAATGGAAATACTTGAGGAAGTTCCAATGAAACTCAGAATAAAACCAAGATATCTGCTATAGTCTTATTATTGAACATGCTCTAGAAGTTTTAGAAATAATAGGTAAATTTATTGAAAGAGAAAATGTTTAAGTATTTGCAAACCATATGGTTGTATAAATTGGAAACTCAGTTATGCCAACAATAACCAGTTGGAGAATGCCTTTCACCATACCACCAAAAATTACCAAGCAGCCAGAAACCTAAACAGTAAGGACACTGCAGTTCACTGAGAGCTGTGAGAATAGGAAGAGGAAGGCTAGGGAGCGCATAGTGCCGGATACCAAAACACGTCTTAGAAGCAGAATTACCAAGCTTGATACTGATGCAGAAGTAATGAGATAAATCAATGTAACAAAATTAATAGCCCAGGAATAGCAGTTTAATGTATACAAAAATTCAAAATAACATCACAAATTGGAGAGGAGATAAAATGCTTGTTAAAAATATTCTGGGTTAATCGGTTAGAGAGGTGAAAAAAACTGAGCAGAACAATAGGGGACACAGTCCTGGGAATGAAATATCTCCATTCTGGGAGTTTCACAAGACCAAATTTCAAAAGATACAACATCCCCACTTTCAATTTTTCCCACATTCTGACCCATTCTTTCAAATAAGTAGAAAGTGAATGTGCCTGGTGTGAAGTTTACTCCACTGTTTTCCACACTTTTTCTTAAAAGGTAACTTTAATAGTAACCAAGTTTTTAGGGAAACCCACTTACTTCCCTTTTGGATAGGACCTGATCCCAGAAAATGAGACAAGTTATTTTAACCTCAATGACATTACTTGTAAAGATTCAGAATTCTATCTAGATCAGCCTTTTCAAACTTTCACAAAGTTTGAAATTGTTCACTCACCAAATTAAAACTTTTCCTTGATTGGTCTCTAGCTTATCCCACCCAAGTGGTTCACCAGAGTGAACAGTTGGAATTGGGGAGGCACTACATTTCAGGCTTGTTTTGACTGGGGCTTTTTTTCGATATTTTGAAATGTCTACAGCCAAAAAAACTCAGAATATGTGTATATGTATAAAGATTGTCTAACCATAAGGCAATGGGACACATTACACTTGAAAGTAAGCCTTGCTGTGATGAGTTACTGCCTAGAGCTTCAATTTTCTTGATGGAAACCAGTCCTCTCACCCTGTCAGAGGAAAGGATCATATTTGAAAATAAACACCTCTAAATGTGAACCAAAAGCAGAAATACTCAGTAACATATTAATGGCTTCATCTGACTTGAATGAATTATTTTAGTTTGCAGTTTAGGAATGCTGAGTAAATTCACTATGGTTCCAGGTGCCCAAGTAGCTGATTCAAATCCCCTTCCCACCCAGAACCCAGACTTTGCACCTTTCCTTCTCTGTCTACTTTCTCTTTTTATTTTATATCAGAATTGCCTAGAAATTTTCTCAAAAATACAGAGCCCTGGGCTCCAGTCTAATTCTAACAGACTCCCCCAAGAGACTGTAACATGAACTAAGGTTGACAATCATTGTTTTAAGTCATTGTTTTTAGAATGCTCCCTGGGAACATTTTTTTTGTTCAACTTAGTATGCTACCAATATCTCTGATTTTAAAATAGTAAAATTCAGTAATTATAGATTTGTAAAATGTTTTTATATGTGTTATTGGAATGTAGCTCTCCTGTATGCTTTTCTGGTATACAATATGCTTATATTTATGACGTTGTCACAGTTTTTGGTAAGTAAGTTATTCTCCCCAGCCTTCACACTCACTATGAGACTCAATACCAATATGGCTGATACTTACATACAATTTATGTACCAGGCACAGTCTAGACACTTTATATCTACACTCATTCAATATTCACAATATCCTATGAGTTAAGTTTCCCAGTTTTCAAACAGGAATCTTGGTCCACAGAGAAGTTTAGTAGCTTACCCAAGATCACATAGCAGAGCAGTAGTTGAGTCTAAGTTTTCTGGCTTTTATTTGTTGTATTATTCTGCTTCTTCTCCTTCATATTTTGTGTTTTTCTTGAAACTTTTTCAAAGCACAAGATGCAAAATAACTTTAGTAATAAAGATAAAATGAATGGGTATTAGTCTTCTTAGCTTGTGAACAAATTATAACACAACTTGCTCTTCTTTTCTCCTCAGGTAAACAAATCAGTTAAGATTAAAATTATACAGATGGATAAAAAAATCTAATTATGAATCATGTTGGCTTTTGCCAGAGATTAAGAGTCCCTTGAAACTTCTAACAATCCTACACTGTGGTCAGAGATGGCTTTGATGGTGTACGTTGAGACAATAGATACTTATATGTGTCATTGTTTAAACCATTGAGTTTTTTAAGGTATTGAATTATTGTAATCACATATTGAGTCCCTTCCTCCTATGTGTAGAGAAAAAAGCGAGTGAAGAAACAGAGACCAATAACCAGATAGACATAAAACCTGCACTATCCCGCATACCTCATGAACACTGACACAGCACTGAGGGCACCTCTTAGGTGTTTCTAGGAACACCAATAGGCAGGAAAAGTTCTAATCGCCAATGCTCTGAAATCCTGGTTGATTGAAAGCAATGTTCCAGAGTCTACAGAAGCAGAGTCTCTCTGTCTTGCATAAAACCACATGGTGAATTGCTCTTCACTGACGCATTGCACCCCTCTGAACTGCCTGTACAGTAACACAAGACAGAACACATTCCTGAGGAAGGGCTCAGTAAGACTTGTGTTGGAAATGAGGTTAGGTAAAATGAAAACTCATCACATTTCTTTTATGCAGAACCTAAGACTATTTGCATTAACCTTTAATGAACTTGATGCCTAGAGGTAAATTACCTTCCTTCTGTACTCTTCATTAGAAATAAAACAGAACCTTTACTAGGAATTAGTGATGACTTGCACTTAGCTATTTTAGTGTGGTGTTACTTACTAAATTATCTTTACTCCAACAACTACACCTATTAGATACTCTGCTACTTTAGGTAATTCATCAGACAATAATACCCAAGTTATAGGTTTAATAGCTGAAGAGAAAAAAACTAGCATCCTGAAGGCTTAGCTTTGCTAAACTTAAAAATGTAAGTCTATATAGCTAATATCTCTATGAGGGTTTTTTCCATTCCTTTATTTGTTAAATATTTGTTCTGCAAGACTTTGGTGCACTGGATATATTTCCAAATTTCCCTTTGCCTTAGTACTATTTACACTTATAAAGCAATTTTATATAAATATAAATAAAGCCTATTTTTCCTACATGTAAGAAGCTGTTGTGTTTCCTAATACCTTTTAACCCATGACTAAAACTATAGCTTGAATTATAAGATAAAAAAAATGAGAAATCATAAAACTAGAAATAACCTTTTAGCAACCTAATGTATGCAGAATAATAAATGAATGTTTTACACTTTTTGTAAGTAACCCCAGAAACCTACTTATATCAACATGGGAAATGCTTCCCTGAATTTCTGACTAATGTTGCACATATCTCTGGAGACAGTGATACTAACAATAAAACAGACAGCAAAGTTATATGTTTTTAAAGTTCTGGCATCTTAGCATTTTCAAATGCTGAAATTAATCTGAGGATTAATGATAAAGCAGGTTTGTGAGGCCATTTTAGATTGCACATTTTGCAGGATAGAATTAAAGAGAGACACTAATCTCCAAAATGGGAAAAAGGAGTCAAAAACAGAGCCATCATAAATTCACTGAGGCCTTTGTACTTAGTTTGTAGAATGGCCCAACATCTGGGACTTCCTTGCCATTGGCCTGGATTAACTGACTGTTGGAGTTCTACAGTTGGTGCATAAATTATGTCACCATCACTTAGACAGTACCAGTTATTGTTTTATATTTATTCACAAACTTTAAAGGTCACTGCAAACCCACAAAGGATGTCACCAGCCCAGCCACCTCAGAGCCAGTGTGCATCAGGGCACCGGCATCATATGTTGTCCTCATCTCATAAGCTCTGTGACTGTAGGAATCACACAGATAAAGTAATAATGAATTTCAGTCTTCACTTTCCTTTAGGAGATGCATGAGTCCTGTAGGAAATAGGTTGGATATCTCAAGCTTATGAGAATGCATGAGCCTGAAAGTTATCAAAAATGGGAAATAAATTTCTCTTAAAGAGACTTCTATTATGAAGTTGAATGACTACTTGTCTCAAGCTGAAAAAAGTTTAAAATAAGTTTTGAATGTAGAATGATAGTGACAGCCAGATCTCTATGAAATGGTGTATTGTAACCTGGGGAAGGCTTTTGACGGTATAACATTAAATAACAGTGGCTGAAAACATGGACAGTCCCTCGACTGCTCTGTGATCCCACAGTCCTGGTCTGGTCACCACTGCTTAGGTCTGATTTGGGCCATGGTTTCTTCCTGCTTCCAGTTTCTCATTTACATGGCCATCTCACAGCCTGCTGTCAGGCAAATACTACTTAAAACACCATTTATCAAAAGTTCTTCAGCTGGCTCAATAATGTACGGTGTCCTCAGCCAACTCTTTCAAAGTTCTCCATTATCTTCCCTGCTCCACAAGCAATAGCATCTCAGGACACCATCCTTGGGGGAAAACCATCCATTCAGGTCAACTGGTTCATTTTGTGGTGCACCGACCTGGTCCTCCCTGCTATACCAGGTTCCTGTACCTGTGCTGGTATATTGCTGCTTCCTCATCCCAGAGGACCACATTTTTCTCCAGCCTCCATCCAGTCCTCACTCTCCCTCAGGGCACAGCTCACCTTCTCCAGATTTTTGCATCTTAGTTGACCTTGCCTTTCTCTGAACATCCCTTACCTTTACAGCCCAAACCTAACACCCAGTCCTTTTATGGCTTCAGGTGACTTAGTTGTTTGTTATATCCCATGGAGCAGTAACTGTTCCTCACAAACCCTTTGTGCCTCTCACAGCACAAATATGAGGCTGAGAACAGAGGAAATACAAAATACCTGTTGACTGATGCCCAGGTCTAATACAACATATCCTTTAGTCAGTAAGCCTGTTAGTTTTGAAACGTCATGTCTACAAAGAAATAATTTCTGATCAATTCTATCTGTGTTGTGCTCTATAAAATCTTTTCTGCAAAATGAAGACAGCTTGAATTTGTAAGGATGGCCTAGGTACCATCATTTAAGTCCCCAAATCCTCAAGCCTTACAGAAATTTCTCCCCTTCAATATCTACATTAAAATAGTCTGACACCTGCCCTATAAATGATGGAAAACAGAATATTGGCACCAATGTTTCCAGGGGTTCTAAAGGAGATTATTGTTTTTCAAGTGATACTCTATTCTTATTTTTCCCTCTATATAATTTTCTATTTCATTTGTGTTTCTCCTCTTACAGTTCGTACTTGCTTTTCATTTTATACTAATATAAATGAGCATAGTTTTCCTTTCTTGATTCCTACAAATGTTCCTGCCCTCTTTCCTCACCCAATATCAGTTCAGAAGGTTGAAGAGACTTTCACACATGCCTGGGATTAACTCAGCTCTCATATCCAAAAATCATCCAAACCCCTTGCAACAACTGGCTACCTTTCAGCTATCTGGACTTATTGGTCTGTCACAGGTAATACCTACCTCAGGAAGACAGGCTGAATGGTGAAGTGTACAGATTTTTGGAAGTGGGCTTGGGGCTGTTTGACAGGGGATTCTGAGGTACTATGTACTAGAGTGTGGGGTAAAAGGGGGTTGTATTTCCTAGGCTCAGAGCCCACCTTCCTTATGAAATATGGCACAGGCTGAGGAAGTCTAAAACAAGAGTACCAGGCACAGGACTAGGACCCCTCTTGCCAAAATTGAATGGCAGTTTTGACAAGAGGAATGCCTGCCTACCAGTCAGGAAAACTAGGAAAGCCTAGTTGAGTCAAAGGAACTGAGCATCAAGGTATTACACAAAGCAGAGGTCCAGGTGAAATCCCCTGGAAGATGTGTAACCCAAGGATGACACCTCTCATGTTTACCTCCAATTGGTTACTCACCTATACTCCAGTTACTTTTTTAGTCAGGATCATAAGTATCACAGCTTTGAGAATTCATCACTAATACTTTATCCCTGAAACCTCTCTTTCTTGCAAGGCCCTCACATTTGAAAGAGTGCCTTTCACTGCATTTCCTCAGGAGAACCTTGAGAAATACAATGGCAAGAGGTGACCTGCCAGAGTGAAGGAATGGTCTCCAAGAAGTTGCAGGTCATATTGACAACCATGAAAGATGTATAGAACACATCAGTGTTCTCTGGAGACCCTCTAACATTATTGTAAAGAAGAACTCATAAGAAGGCATGTTGGTCTTCCTGTAGTTGTACAGAAAGGAGGCTCAATGAATGTTGGTTTGGCATTAACAGGAAGAGTGCCATCAAACATCTGGGAACAACACTAAATGATGGCAAAGACATGGATAACAGGAAATTTCAGACCCTACTGGTGGGGACATAAATTGGTCTGGCCATTTTGGAAAATAGTGCGATGTTATTTAGTAAAGTTGTACACACAGAATCTCTATAACCCACCAACTGTACTCCTGGTATATATCCTATGGTAATGTGCACCAAGAATGTGTACAAGAATGTTCATAGCAATATTGCTAGTGTGAGAAGTAAATAGGAAACAACCACAATATCATTCCATATTAGATTGGATAAAGTGTATACAGTCATCAATAAAATACAGTACTACAAATAAATGAAATATGGCAACACATGACAACATGGGTATAGCTAACAAACATGCTATTGAGTGACAGATCAGATATTGTAAGTTTCAATATATACAAAGTTCAAAAAGAAGCAAAGCTGAATTACATCAGCAGAGTCAGAATAGTAGAATAGTGATGACCTTAGGACAGGAGGGGAGACATAGGTGGGAAGGACATAAGGATGGTTGCTTGTGCTCCATTTCTTAGTGAGTATATAGGTGTTTCTTATGTGTAATTTATTTAGATGAATTTTACATTTTGTGCATTTTTCTATGTGTACTATACTTCAGTCAAGGCTTTAAAAATTGGAAAACACAAGCTGGTACAAAAATAGCGTACTTTTATGTATGTTTACAGTTTTGATGAAGAATGTAGCCCATTTTTCCTCGCTTCTCCTTTGTAGTAGCAGAAAGGGGTTTGCTCCAATCAGCAAGAAATGGATCTTATTTTCTCACCCAAATTAGGGTCATATGTCAGAAATGGAAACTCAGAAAATAAACATGGCAATCTATGGTGGCTTTTAAGAGTTGAAAGAATATATAATCAGAAAAACTTGGTAAACCCCCATCACAAAGAAGTATCTGCTTTTCTCTGGGTCTTTTCTTTACTGGGTGTTGTCCCTCCTGGTAAGTTTGATTTTACTATTAAAGTTTTCAAAACATGAAACTGGATCTCTATAAAACAGAACAGACAACAAAATGAGAGGCCTAGACTACTTCCTCTTGTACTTACTTCCCAGTAATTTATAATTTTGTTAAGGGAAAACTTGGATTAGAAACTAATTAATGTCCGTTCTGAAAAGTCAGGCTGGATTCCCTCCCTTCTCTGTACAAAGGTGCACCAGCAAACAGGCGTGTCAGCTGGAAACCTTCGAGAGCAAAAGTCAAAGGCTCTGGCCAATGAGACTAGAGGAAATTTTGAAGACAGGAAGTTGAATTCTGTCACTATGGCTAAGTGAATCCTTCAAACTGTCAGGAAAAAGGAGGGAGTAGAATTTTAATTGGTTCTAAAAGAGAGCCATAATACATTAAGTAATGTTCTTCATCCACATCTTTGCCTGCAGAAATGAAAGTTCTTTTCCTAAATGTGGGAATGGAAATGGAAAGAGAAGGCAGTTTTAAGGTACTCAGGTATTTGGAGTCACTGTGTGGTGAGGGATTGTGTGAATTTGCTGATAACTGGGCCAGACAAAAAAATGGGAAGCAGTTGAGTGTTCTGGAGTAAAACATATTTAGGTCTTCTTTGGGTTTTAAACCTTGCTCTAGTGTTTAGCTGTGTGACGTTAGTTACTTAATCTTTCTAAGTTTTGATTTCTTCATTTACCAAGTAGACACAATACCAGTACCTACCATATTTTTCAGACTATAAGATGCATTATTTCCCCTCCAAAATTTGGGAGGAATAATGGTTGTTAATGCTGCTGTTGAGTTCTGTTTACATTTACATTGGTGAAATATTATTTATGTTATTAAATATTTTACCATATTTTTTGCTTCAAAAATTTTTTTTCCTATTTTCCTCTAAAACCTAGGTGTATCTTATGGTCTGAAAAACACAGTACTTGGGAGAGTAATTATGAGAATTTAATGTATAAATTGTGTAAAGCAATCAGTGCAGGGGCTGGCACCCAGCACATACTCAGTATGTAGTACCCGTTTGCTAGATCATGCCGTATGCAGCAGATACAATTAGTCTCAAAGCAGAAATTGTGAATGCATAACTGTGAGTGCATAGCCCTGAGGACTCTTTGTAGCCAACGCGTTCGTAATACAGGCAATGGGTTCACTAAACAAAAGGAGGTGTCTTCTTTAAGATGCATTTAGAGAAAAGCAGCTCTGAAATTTCCAGGCAAGGGTTACAACATGCAGAGCTTTGCACAATAAATCTTTTTTATTTTATTTATCTATTTATCAGGAAAGAGAATAAAACTAAGAAGAGTGGGTGGAGAGGTGTCAGAGTAAGTGGTGGAGTTTGCAAAGATGTGGTGACCAGAAAAACCTTTGCTGACTCATCCGATATGAATTATGACATGAGTAACACAGTGAGATTATTTGTGAGGTCTCAATGCCACAGAGGAAGAAGAGAAGCAGCTGGCTCGACGAGAAGGGGGCAGTGGGAAAGCAAGAACACTATCCTCCTTGTACCAGGTAGCCACTGTGTGCTCATAATTGAGGGGTGCCTTGGTCATGAGAATAGGTGGGACTAGAGTTGTAAGGATTTAAAAGGGGGCAAGAGGTCTGTGGTGAAAACAAGGATCCCTGCACTACCACCTGCTGATAGGGAGTACTAACAAATCATCATTTAACCCCTAATGATGAATGTTTGAGAAGAGCTGTGTGGTGGCCAATCAATCATAAGTTAAAGTGCGTGTTTTTGCCAAGTTTGCATCCAGGTGGTGCCCAGGGTGATTATGTCACACAGATACCGGTGAACTCATTGAAGGGTGAAACTGATCTGAGCTGGAGCTCACTTCCACTTCACCAAGGACATGTCCTACTGAGAGAGCAGCTGTTCTCAGTGTGGTCTCCCTGCCAGCAGCATCCACAGCCCCCGGACTTGATAGAAATGCAGATGCTCAAGCCTTGCTTTTCAATGATTAGTTTTACATTCATTTTAAAATTCATATAGGAAATAAAAAGAGGAGTTACAAAACACAAATACAAGAACACCAGATTTTATATTGAACTATGTAGTTACCTTACTGAAGTTCTTTATATCTATCTTTGTGAGGCTTCAAGTTACTCTCTAACCCCTTTCATTTTTTCTAAAAAATTTCCATTCTTATCATCTTGTTTGTATTTGTTGGTTGTTGTTTTTTAATTCAAGTTTAGATTGCCTGGATTTTTTTCTAGGGTTCTTTTTTATTTTGGGGGTTGGTTTTTTTTTGTTGTTTTGTTTTGTTTTTTTGCATGGCATACTAGTGATGTTTCAATGAAATCTGGACAGTCTGAGTATTATGTTATGAGATTTGGGATTTTCGAACTTCATATCTTAGCTCACTTTCTCTGGCACAACACTGTCAAGAGAAGGGAAAGGTGGTCCTGCTTCATTACTGCTGTGCAAAGGAGTGAGTCATCTCATTACTGCTGGCAGGAGAGTGGGGAGTTCCAACTCTACACCCTGGCTGAGGTTAGAAGTGCCTCCTCACTCCTGCCCCCACATGACCTCCACTTACATCTCGGGAATGACATCCGTAAACACACTCATTCTCTATCAGGTCTCCTCTGACACTGCCCTCCCTGTGTGGGAAAAGAGCTTCATTACTTGTGGGTGGGTGTGGAATTCCAGTCTCCCCAACATGACCCCACTGACTCAGAAAGTGTTTGGGACACCAAATTACAGCCTGTCAAGGATGGAAGTCGAGATTCCTCATTCTGACTTTTCAGGCAAAGCTGGGAGTAGGACTATGATATTTTCTGTCGGTTTGGCTGGGGTAGAGGAGCTGTTATCTAAGAGTTTTTGGTCTTGCAAGGCTGTCCCTTTGGTTCCTTTAGCTAGAGAGCAGGCTTTTGGGGGGCTTTTCTTGTCTGTACTCACTGGTATTTCTGGGTTGCCAGCTTTGTTAGCTCCAAGTCTGAACTATATGAGGCAAATGGAAATCCGTGTAACTTGCCTGTTTCATTGATTTGGCCCCAAAGTCTCTAGTGGTCAGTCTCTGCAGTTCAGTCTCCCTATGTGTGGTTGTATACACAATGCCAGATATTCCTCCTGTTAAGTGCAATAACACACCCTCCCCATCTGTTCCATCTTCCCAAAGCAGAAGTTGTAATCTCATTTTTACTAACATTACAGAGCTTATCTTTGTAAGAAGACAATGTGGATTCAACCTTAGTTTTTTTCAGATATCCACCTAGTTACATAAAACCCACTTTTGAGAGGCCTTTATTTTTCAAATTAATTCAAGATAATACTTTTCAACTCTTAACAACTATATTTTCACAGATGTCTGGGCTTTCTATTTATTTTCATTGGATTGTCTATTTAAGTACTTGTGTACCATACTCTTTTAAATACTGAGTATTGTAGTACTTATAATACATTTTATCTGATAGAGACAGCCTCTTTATTTTTTACATGAATCTTACACTCAACCTCACTACCTGTAGAATAAAGAGCTAGTCATATTAAAAACACCTGTTGCATATATTAATTTAGAAAGATGAGGTATTTCAATGACAAATTTTCCTTCTTTCTCTTTTATCACATTTAATAAAGAAAAATGTTTTCTTAACATAATTTATTTTCTCAACTGACATTTTCTGCCTCAACCATAATCAGTTCAAATTTTGTGTGTTTGTACTAAATATTTTTGCTTTTCTATTTTTGTTCACTCTGAGGAGAAATTGACCTTACAAGCATAGCTTTAAAGCCTGGGACCTATTTCTTAGTTCTAAAAGAAGTGAGTCTGTTTTTGTTTAAAATTCAAAGTTTATTTTTAACATAGATTTCTTTCTTCCCATTAAATTTGCAAGGTTTTCCTATTTGAAAGCCTAATGTAGGTTTTTAAATTTTACTTTAGAATCTTTATTATCTGTCATTCAAGTAGCTTTTAATCAACTGAGAAATAATTCTTTGAAGGCAGGGGCTGTGTCTTATGCACTGTTTTCTATCTAGAATCTGGCAAGGTATATTGAAATTCCATAAATATTTAAGGAATTGAATTGAATACTAACAATTCTACAAAGTAAATGATGAATGCATGTAGACAATAAACATCAAGAGATGAAGGCAAAAGCTACCATATCAAGCAAAGGTTTTTACGGTGAAATGTTTTACTAGCAAGATGAAACTTGAGCTCTACTTTAACAAATGAGTTAGTTAATGTTATAGAGGCAAAGATGAAGAGAAAGATGGTTTCATCAAGATGTAATTGTAGTGGAGGTACAGACACAGAAAATCATCAGGCACTTTGAAACCATTAGCAGTCAAGAAGAGGACTCATGAAATCTAGTAGTTGAAAATGGAGTTGTAAATGCATGCTGCAGCTGACTAGGGAGTCTTACTTTATTCCGTGTGCAATAGGAATCTATTGTAGGCTTTTGATATATGCCTCTTCAATATGTAAACACTACAGAAAATGTGTTCCTTCTGTGACCAGAGGTACTTCATTCTGTGACATCTGGCACTTATATTTGAGACCAGCTTCCATTTTATTACCCTGAACGTATTGTTTAAATTAAATGCAGTCTCATTGGCTCCTATTATGAATGTTGTCCAATGGAGATAAAATAAACAACTAAAAAATTGTAAAGGTTCATTTTCAGGGTTAAGTAGGTACAAAACATTAACTGCTGTGCAAAATGTGTTCAATGTCATGTTTTAAAGGTGTTGTGTTATTAGAAAAGTACTAACCTTTTAAATTCTTTGAAAATTAACTAAACTCTTCATCCTACTTACAATGCAGTCTGCCTGGACTCTTCCTCTGACTGACTGACTCTAACTCCATATTTGTCACTCACAGCCATATAAATTTTAGCAAGTTATTTAAATTTTTTAAGCAGCAGTGTATTCATTTAAGAAAAATAAAGTCACTAATTGTATGTTTTTTATTTCTGCATAAATGTTGTTGCAAATTTAGTAGCTTTAAGCAGCACTTTTTTCAATAGTATATTGTGGTAAAATACATATAACATAAAAATCACCATCTTAACCATTTTTAAGTGTACAGTTCAGTGCTATTAAATATATTCATAATGTTGAGCAATCATTATCACCATCCATTTCATAATGCTTTCCAGCTTGCAAAACTGAAACCATCCCCATTAAACAACAACTCCTCATTCCTATCTCCCCAAGCCACTGGCAACCACTCTTCTACATTCTGTGTCTGAAAATCTGACTCCCCTGGGTGCCTCACAGAAGCGGAATCATACAGTCTTTGTCTTTTTGTGACTGGTTTATTTTATGTAACATAATGTCCTCAGGGTTTATCCATGTTGTAGCACATAGCAGAATTTCCTTCTTTTTTATGACTGAGTAATATTTCATTTTATGTATGTACCATAGTTTGCCTATGCATTTATCCATTGATGAACATTTGGGTTGCTTCCAGGTTTTAGCTACTGTGAATAATGCTGCTATGAATATTGGTGTACAAATATATCTTTGGGCCCTCCTTTCAATTTTGGGGGGTATGTACCCAGATGTGGAAATGCTGAATAACATGGTAATTCTATTTTTAATTTTTTAAAGAAACTAATATACTGTTTTTCCTAAGGCTGTAGAGTCTACATTCCCACCAGCAACAACAGACAGATATATAAAAAAATGTTCAACTTCACTAGCTGTTAGGGAAATGTAAATCAAAATTACAATGAAATACCACTTCACACATGTTAGAATGGCTATTATCAACAAGACAGATGTAACAAGTGTTGGAGAGGTTGTGAAGAAAAGGGAACCCTTGTTTAATGAATGTATTTTTTCTATTCTGTGGGTGCCTTTTTACTCTGTTGCTAGTGTCTTTGGAAGCACAATTTAAAAAATTATTGAACTTATTGGGATGACATTGGTTAGTAAAATTATATATGTTTCAGTGTACAATTCTGTAATACATCATTAGTATATTGTATTGTGTACTGACTATCCATAGACAAGTCTTCTTCCATCACCACTTACCTCCACTTTGCCTCTACTACCTTCCTCCACTCCCTTTTCCCTCTGGTAATCACCATTTTGCTGTCTGTCTATAAGGATTTTTTGTTTTTGTTTTTGCTTAATACCATCAGCCCCCCAACCTCCCTTCTTTCTGACAGCTGTCAATCTGTTCTCTGTGTTTAGAAGTAAATTTTATTTTTGTTAGTTTATTTTGTTCATGAGATTCTACATATAAGTGAAATAATACAATATCTGCCTTTCTATGATTGACTTATTTCACTTAGCATAATACTTTCCACATCCAACAATGTTGCTTGAAAGGTAAGAGTTCTTTCTTTTTATGGCCAAGTAGTATTCCATTGTGTAAATGTAACACAGTTTTTTCATCTACTCATTTACTGATGGGCACATAAGGTGTTTCCATCACAAAGCTATTGTAAATTGTACTGCTATGACCATTGTGGTGTATAGGTTCTTTTGAATTGGTGTTTCAGGTTTCTTGGTGTGTAATCCCAGCAGGAGAATTACCAGGTCAAAAGGTAGTTCCACCCGGCAATTCCACTGCTAGGATTATATCCTAAGAACCCTGAAACACCAATCTAAAAGAACCTATGCACCCCAATGTTCATAGCAGCACAATTTACAATAGCCAAGTGCTGGAAGCAAGCTAAGTGTCCATCAGTAAATGAATGGGTCAAAAAAAAAAACTGTGGTACATTTACACAGTGGAATACTACACAGCAGAAAGAAAGATGGAAATTCTACCCTTTGTGACAGCATGGATGGAACTGGAGAGCATTATGCTAACTGAAATAAGCCAGGCTGTGAAAAACAAATACCATATGATCTCACCTTTAATAGGAACCTAATCAATAAAATGAACAAGCAAGCAAAATATAACCAAAGACATTTAAATTGAGAACAGGCTGACAGTGACCAGAGAAGAGAGGGGAGGGGATAACAAGGGAAAAGGGTGAAGGATTTACAGGAACAATTATAAAGGACACATGGACAATAATGAGGGGGGGGTGGAAACAGGGGAAGGAGGTAGGAAGGTTTGGAGTGGTGGGGAGGTGTCAGGGGGAAAAGCAGAAAAATGTACTTGAACAATAATTTAAAAAAGCAGTTCCATTTTTAGTTTTTTGAGGAAATTCCATTCTGTTTTCCACAGTGGCTGCACCAGTCTACATTCCCACCAACAGTGCTCTGGGGTTCCCTTTTCTCCACATCCTCTCCAACACTTGTTGTTTGTTGATTTGTTTATGAAGGCCATTCTGACTGGTGTGAAGTGGTATCTCACTGTGGTTTTAATTTGCATCTCTCTGATGGCTAGTGATGCTGAGCATCCTTTCATACGTCTCTGGGCCCCTCTGTATTGTCCTTCTTGAAGAAGTATCTGTTCAGGTCCTTTGCCCATTTTTTAATTGGATTGTTTGTCTTCCTAGTGTGGAGTTGTGTGAGCTCTCTATATAATTTGATATCAAACCATTTTCCAAGGTATCATTTGCAAATATGTTTTCCCATATGATCGGTTTATTTTCATTTTGCTGATGTTTTACTTAATTATACAAAAGCCTTTTAATTTGTTGTAGTCCCACTGGTGTATTCTTTCTTTTATGTCCCTTGCTCAAGGGACATATTGGTGAAAATATTGTTGCATGGAGTATCAGATTTTCCTGCCTATGTGATTCACTAGGACTTTTATGGTGACATAACTTTTAAATCTTTTATTCATCTTGAGTTTATTTTGGTTTATGGTGTAAGTTGGTGGTCTAGCTTCATTATGTTGTATGTACCATTGCAGTTCTCCAAACACCATTTGTTGAAGAGGCTATTTTGAATCCATTTATGTTTCTGACCCCTTTGTTGGATATTAATTGACCATAGAGACGTATATTTATTTTTGGGCTCTCTAATCTGTTCCATTGATTTATGTGTCTGTTCTTATGCCAGTACCATACTGTTTTGATTTCAGTGGACTAGTAATATAGTTTAACATCAGGTATTGTGATCCCTCCTACTTTGTTCTTCTACCTCAAAACTGCTGAGGCTATTTGGGGTCATTTATGGTTCCATATACATTTTTGAAATATTTGTTCTATATCTGTGAAATATGCCATTGGTATTTTAATAGGGAATGCATTGAATATATAAATTGCTTTGGGTAGTATAGACATGTTAATGATGTTAATTCTCTCAATCCTTGAACATGGTATATGCTTCCATTTATTTGTGTCTCACTTCATTTCTTCTTTCAGTGTTGTATAGTTTTCTGAGTACAGGTCTTTTACTTCCTCAGTTAAGTTTATTCTTACGTACTTAATTTTTCTTTTTTGCATAGTAAATAGGATTTTTCCCCTAGTTTCTGTTTCTGATATTTCATTGATGGTGTACAAAAATGCTTTTGATTTCTGAATATTGACTTTGTATCCTGCTGTTTTGCCATTCACTTATTAGGTCAGTAGTTTTTGGTGGAGCCTATGGAATTTTCTATGTACAATGTCATGTTATCTGCAAACAATGACAGTTTTACTTCTTCATTCCCAACTTGGATGCCTTTTATTTCTTTTTCTTGTCTGGTTACTGTGAACTTCCAATAATATGTTGAATAGAAGTGGTGAAAGTGGACACCCTTGTCTTGTTCCTGACTTAGTGGGAAAGTTTTAGTTTTCGCCCATTTACTATGATGTTGGTTGTAGGTTTCTTGTACATGGCCTTTATTATATTGGGGTATGCTCTCTCCCACTTTGCTGAGCATTTTTACCACAAATTGGTGCTGCACCTTATCAAATGCTTTTTATGCATCTATAAATATGATCATGTGATTTTTATCTTTCCTCTTATTTATGTGATGTATTATATTTATTGACATGCAAATATTGTACTATCCACCCATCCCTGGGCTGAATCCCACTTGATCTTCTATGATGTTTTTAATGTATTGCTGGATGCAGTTTACCAATATTTTGTTGAGGATTTTAGTGTCTATGTTCATCAGAGATATTGGCTTGTAGTTTTTTTCTTTGTTGTGTCTTTATTTGGTTTTGGAATTAGGATGATACTGGCCTCATAAAAAAAGATTGGGAGTCTTCCCTCTTCTTGGATTTTTGAAACAGTCTGAGAAGTTTAGAGGTTAACTCTTCCTTGAATGTTTTGTAAAATTATCTTGTGAAACTGTATTGTCCAGGGCTTTTGTGTGTTGAGAGTTTTTTTCATTACTGCTTCAATTTCACTGGCTGTTATTGGTCTGTTCAGGGTTTCTGCATCTTCTAGATTCAATTTTGAAAGACTATATATTTTTTTAGAAATTTGTCCATTTCACCCATGTTTTCAAATTTCTTGGCATATAGTTGTTCATAGTAATTTCTGACAAACCTTTGTATTTCTGTGGTATCAGTTGTAATCTCTCCTCTTTCATTTCTGGTTTACTTGGGTCCTCTCTCTTTTTTTCTTGATGTGTCTGGATAAAGGCTTGTCAATTTTATTTACCTTTTCAAAGAACCAGCTCCTGGATTTATTGATCTTTTTAATTGTTCTTTTAGTCTATATGTCATTTAATTCTACTCTGATCTTAACTATTTCCTTTATTCTACTTGCTCTGGGCTGTCTTTGTTGTTGTTCCTCTAATTCTTATAGGTGTAGGGTTAGGCTGTTTGTTTGAAATGTTTCTACCTTTTTTAGGTAGGCCTGTATTACTATGAACTTCCATTTCAGGGCTGCATCCACTGTGTCCCATAGGTTTTGTACTGTTGTGTGTTTGTTTTCATTTGCTTCTAGAAACTTTTTACTTCTTCATTGATCTCATTATTAACCAATTCATTGTTTAGTTAGTATGCTATTCAATCTCCATGAATTTGAATGTTTTTGAGTTTTTTCCTTGAAGTTGGTTTCTAGTTTTAGGCCCTTGTGGTCTGAAAAAATGCTTGAAATAATTTCAACTTTCTTGAATTTGTTGAGGCTTGTTTTGTGCCCTATTATATGGTCTATCTTTTAAAATGTTCCATGTACATTTGTAAAGAATGCATATTTTGCTTCTTTGGGTTGAAAGGTCATATATATACATAAAATCAGTTAATTCTACTTGATCTAGGACATTGTTCAATGCCACAATACCATTGTTGATATTTTGTTTGGAAGATCTAGCCATTGTTGACCATGGGTTGTTAAAATCCCCTACCATAAGTGTGTTGCTGTCTATATCTTTCTTGAAGTTCTCCAAGATTTTCCTGACATATTTGGGTATTCCTATGTTGGTGCATGTATGTTTACAATGATTATGTCTTCTTGATGGATTCTTCCCTTGAGTAATATGAAGTGT